>JACXGI010006694.1:23526-40927 GCA_016801175.1 Esox masquinongy
TGAAGACAAGCAGACTAAGGACATGGATTACTGGAACCATGTCCTGTGGTCTGATGAGACCAAGATAAACTTATTTGGTTCAGATGGTGTCAAGCGTGTGTGGCGGCAACCAGGTGAGGAGTACAAAGACAAGTGTGTCTTGCCTACAGTCAAGCATGGTGGTGGGAGTGTCATGGTCTGGGGCTGCATGAGTGCTGCTCATGCATCCCCTCCCTTCGGAGACTGGGCCGCAGGGCAGTATTCCAACATGATAACGACCCCAAACACACCTCCAAGACGACCACTGCCTTGCTAAAGAAGCTGAGGGTAAAGGTGTTGGACTGGCCAAGCATGTCTCCAGACCTAAACCCTATTGAGCATCTGTGGGGCATCCTCAAATGGAAGGTGGAGGAGCGCAAGTTCTCTAACATCCACCAGCTCCGTGATGTCGTCATGGAGGATTGGAAGAGGACTCCAGTGGCAACCTGTGAAGCTCTGGTGAACTCCATGCCCAAGAGGGTTAAGGCAGTGCTGGAAAATAATGGTGGCCACAAAATATTGACACTTTGGGCCCAATTTGGACATTTTTACTTAGGGGTGTTCTCACTTTTGTTGCCAGCGGTTTAGACATTAATGGCTGTGTGTTGTGTTATTTTGAGGGGACAGCAAATTTACACTGTTATACAAGTTGTACACTCAGTACTTTACATTGTAGCAAGTTTCATTTCTTCAGTGTTGTCACATGAAAAGATACAATCTAATATTTACAAAAATGTGAGGGGTGTACTTTTGTGAGATACTATATATATATATGTGTGTGTGTGTGCGTGTATGTATGTATGTATATGTGTGTATATATGTATGTGGGTATACGGGAACAACCATCAAAACAAGACCGTACAAATACAGCGACCAACTCCAAGTTGTGTCATGACAATTGTTCTGATTTTACATTGCTAAGGTTCGAGCTTATATTCCTTCCCACTTTCAGAATGTACAAGGAATAGTTGTTGCCATGATGTAACCTAGGAAATGCAAGGTTGCACGCAGACATGGCTCGGGGAGGCATAGGAAATTATAGAATGTCGACTGCTCAGACAACCTGGACAGTTACTATATGGGGTTTTCTGCTAACTCGGCACTCCCCATAAGTTGTTGAGTCCCATTTACTTGTATGATACAGGTGACAAAAACACATTGCTGCTGTTAAGAGTTCTCCCTGAAAGAACAGTTCTTCTGATGGTTTTGGAGCCCAGGCAATGTCTCTCTGTAAACAGACAGAACCAAGGCCCGGCACAGCCCACACTCCACTCATCACTGCCCCTGAACACAGATACAGACATCATGAGTTGCTGACAAGGTATTTTAATATATGTAATTTTTTAAGCATTTAGTGTACAAATACATTTTCCACAATAAACATAATTGAGTATATCTGAGCAACAAGGCATGAGTAGGTGTGACAGATCGCCCACACCTTGGCTAATACCTGTTCTTAGCAGTGAATAGCAGAGTACTTTAAACTGGGCTATTACAAAACTGTTACCATTGCAATTACAGAACAAATGTTACTTGATCTCATACATGTGGTATACATTATCATATACCACAGTGTAAGGAATCATGTGGTATACATTATCATATACCATGGTGTAAGGAATCATGTGGTATACATTATTATATACCACAGTGTAAGGAATCAGGGAAACAGAATTGAGATCCAAGTGCGGAACGCACTATGTTTGTTATTAAACACAGGAGGAGTAATGGGGAATTTGTGGTTGTCAAGCAGGCATACACAGGAAGGCAATGATCCGAAAGGGCAAGGCAGGTTCAAGGTGTAGGACTGGCAGGTTCAGACTTGGGCGAAGACTGTATAACCAGGCGAAGGTACAGGAGGGGCGAAGGCAGAGGACGTAGTCCAGTGAGATCTCCGAGGCAAGGGTCATAGTCAATAATCCAAATGCAGAAATAATGAAATGGTGTATGGCATGAAAAATCAGTCCCTCACGAGGTCTGGTGAGGACTTTTGGCTTATATACTGTGGCTGGAATGAGAGAACAAGAACCAGGTGATCATAATCAGAATTCCGGTGAATGAGATCTGCCAGGTTGGGCGTGGCCAGGTGCCTGTGTGAGTGTGACGTGCTGGGGAGAGAGGTGAGATCCCGAAAGAGACACAGATCTTACACACAGCTTTCTGCTGATCAGCATTCAGATTTTCAACACCCCTGGTTTACATTTGTTCATACACTTGTCTCCATCAACAGGCTTTATTGCTTTCCCTGAGGACAGAGGGGGATTATGTTGAATGTTTTTAGGATCAGCATGAATTGTGTTCTGGCGGATTTAATAAAATCTTTCTTTGGAGTTATTAATGCTCATTGTTGTCTCGCAGGACAAGAAAGCCATGTTGTCGTTCAGCACTGGGGCGATGGAGACAATGTTTCTTCCTGAAGGCCTCAACGGAGATATGAACGTCACACTGTGGCCCCTGCAGGTAACGAGTCCAACTCAAGTATTTTGAAGTATTCATTTTGTGTATGTGACCCCGGCCTGAAGAATAGGCCTCCATCTTGCCCAAGTCTTGCACTCTCTCCTGACTCCCGTCCGGTTTCTCCCTTCCAGAATGGCGTGCTCCGATTCTGTGGGTTCCAGGTGTTGGCCCCCCAAGTGTTCTGGTGCCCAGCACACAGCCCCCCTGAGGTGCGGACCGCCAGACTGGAAGGCTGGAGGGCCAGGCTGGAGACACTGCTGGGTGAACAGCCCCTGACCTTTGCCTCTAGCGGGATGTTCGACCTGTCCTTCCCTGGAGGGTTTAAGCTGCGGCCTGAGATCTGGGAGGAGCAAAGCACCTGCCCTCACGGAATCTCCACCGGACACCACCTGGGGAAACCCCTCCCTCCCGACAACCAGCTGAAGGCTGGAGATAAGAGAGGGGATGCTGTTTGAAGCTGTTGTTAAATTCTGAAAAAACAAATGTTATTTTCCAAATGTGAAACGGTGCATGTAGATTTGGATTTCTTTACTCTCGATGGTGCTCATATTGACAGTGTCCCTGCATACAAATACCTGGGCATATGGATAGACGGAAATCTGTCCTTCAAGAAATATGTAGATTAAATTGTTAGAAAATTGAGGATGAAAATTGTCTTCCTATATAGAAACACGCTATGCCTTACATTATCTAGCAGAAAGAAAATGGTTCCATTGACTTTCATGCCAGTTATTGATTATGGTGATATTATTGACATGAATGCTTCTACCTTGGTTTTATAACCTCTTAATACAGTTTATTGCGGTGTATTATGCTTTACTACGGGGTTTCAGCACACATCATTGTTCTCTGTATCAGAAAGTAGGCTTTTCCTCTTCAAAGTCATGTATATCTATGCATTTAATGCTTTTTGTTTTTACAGCACTCCAGCATAAATTACCACCATACATTACTTCTCTGCTGACATACAGAAGTACAAACTACCAGTCTCAGGGATGGTTAACTCTAGACACCTGAAATCTACACAGAGTTCAGTAGAAAAGCTTTTAGTTTTTCTGCACCTTACATTTGGAATAAATTCTAAGATCATTTTAAATTGAATGAAACGGTGCCTCTTGCGCACTTCAACAGGATGATAGAGGGATATTTCTATAAAGAATGTGTTTGTGTGTTATGAATTCTGTTCATGTTTTTATTTTTTGGCGGTTGTTCACCACACATTATATTATTTAATAATTGTGTGGGGGTCATTCGCAAAAAATACCTTTGGTCTCAGCATGACCTCCCCTGCTACAATTAAGGTTACAAAATGAAAATGAATGATAACATGAAAACTGGGTTCGCAAAGTGCTGCTAACTTTAACATGCCGCCAACTTCAACATGCCGCTAACTTGGACGGCTCATTTTCATCCTGATTCCCAAGATATTCCGACCAGGATTTCGCTGATGGAGGGCACACCCTTTGACAACTTGAGTCTTATGTTCTGAAACTTGATTGAATGCAGCCCTGTCAAGCTGGTCAAAATGCAAAAAAAGCATGCAAGGTCTGAAAGCGTTTAACATCTGACAATGTCTGAATATTTTCATCAACCACATGAACAACAGTTGAACGTTGTTTATAACACTATCAAGATCAACAGACTTGGGTTATCACTGTATTTTAGGCGTTTTCCCAGAATGTTTCTTTAATCTCAGTGAGTGGAAACATTCTTAATGAGGAAAGGGTGAGAGATCTAAAGGTATTTTTAGGAATAAAAGAGTGTTTCTGGGCCAAAATGACTTGCTCATAAGCCAGAGCTATCTACATTTTTAAAAGGGGAAAGACTGAGCGACATTTGGTGTGTTTCAGGTTGGTGGACAAAAATATGCTCCCGTTATAATGTTAAATGTTGTGTATGTGATTTCTGAGAATAAAAGCAATACTCCATTCGTGGCCAAAATCCGATTTGATGCGCAGTTCTGCGCAGTATTTGTTTGTCTGAATCTCACCCCATGTCAAATCTTTATTATCCAGCTCCCCCTCCCCATGCAAAAGAATGGTACAGTCGGTAGTGGCGTCATCGTTTGGGCAGTGCTAGCTAGGCCGAGTGAGGCTTGTTTTGCTAAATATTGTTGACGTCCTGTTAACATTTTTTATATTGTTTCAATTTTTGATATACAACATTATAATATTTTTGTCACGGTTCGAGTCATCGCACGCACTCTTACGATTTTACTGAGTATCGAGCGAACTCTCAGAATCTGCCAACATGAAATGGATGTTCAAAGAGGATCATTCCCTGGGTAAGAGATAATTAGCTTTTTCTTAGAAAGCAGAAAAATAAATTGCTAAAATACAAATACATGTGTATCTTCTCTGCGTTTTTCTTATTGTCACAATTGTTGGTTGTGATTGTCTATTAGGCTACTTTTTTACTTACTGCTGTGGCCTACCCGATGTAGTTGTTGATTCCTTTGGCTTTCATTACAAAAAAAAACATGACGAAATTCAGAAATTCATTGAAATCGTATGTTGACCTATCATTCGTTAACAAATACATTATTTGGATATTGCAAGTGGATTGGTTGTTCGCTAATTTACAGTGTTGCTGGCAAACTGTCGAGTTTTTCTTATGCTTCTATTTTCATGAACCCAGTGAGCGGTCGGCCTATTTGGGATGTCGTTTCTGTTGACATGGCTGCTGATGTTACTTATGTTAAAAGATAACATGAAATTAAAGACAACCTTGTCGATTCCCTCAAACATTTTTGCCTTAATGCATATTATTCAGAATATTAACAGTTTGTTTTTGTGGACTTAATACATGTCAACATTACATGGTCAAAATATTACAGTACATGGTTTTAAAAACGAATTATATATTTCTCCAGGAGAATATTTTTTTGGGAGACATTTATTTTCGTTTTTATTGCATACTTTGAACATACACCTGTAGGTTTGTCGGTTAGATTGACACGTTTAGGAGTAGCCTAGGGGAAATATTGACATATTTATTCCAGTGAATTGGCAGCTTTAGTCAGCGATTACCCAGAGTGCATCTGGCGTTCACAGCTGCCGCCGCCTGTGGATCTCGGTCAGGAATTGTCATGTGACCTCTCTAGTCTAATGTTGATCCTCTTGTCACTGACTGGGTGTGTATCCCAAATGGCACTCCCGGGCTCTCTAAGTGCATTATAAGTGCATGAAGTTGTGCAGTATTAGGGAATAGCATGTGATTTGAGACAGGACCTGGCAACCCTGAAAGTGCAGGTTTTGCACTGGAACACGTAATTCTACTGATCTATGCTGCTGAATCAAGAATCGCATCACCTGAATGAGGTGCCTTAGAGCAGGGATGGAGGGAACGCATGCTCAGTTATGGGGGAAGAGTTAGACAAACTCTTTGCCCGACTGTTCTGTTGAACAACATACCCCATGTCTCTCTTCTACTCCATGCAGAACATCGGTGTATAGAGTCGGCCAAAATACGCAACAAGTACCCCGACAGAGTTCCGGTGAGTGGCACCGGGGGGTGGGGGTTCAGAAAAAAGATGATGTGTGTGTGGCATAACATAACATCATGTGCCTTTCTGTTTCCAGGTGATTGTGGAGAAGGTGTCGGGCTCTCAGATTGTGGACATTGACAAGAGGAAGTACTTGGTGCCCTCTGACATCACCGTGGCCCAGTTCATGTGGATCATCAGGAAACGCATCCAGCTGCCCTCGGAGAAGGCCATCTTCCTCTTTGTCGACAAGACCGTGCCTCAGTCCAGGTGGGTACTGGGACAACTAGGTTATAGCGAACCCGGATATGCTGTGTCAAATCAGGAGCCACCCGTCCATTAGGCAAGGTTAGACAGTTGGGAGACAAGATTTTCTGTGCTAAACTGACCTATACAAATTCAAGGGTTGTATAGTTTTTGATACATTAATGGACATGGTCTTTAATCTGTAGTTTTATTTTGGCATTTCTGTCCTTTCCTGGTTGAGCCGACGTGTGCAGCAGTCACCATAAATTAGGTTGCCGCAAATGCCAAGGAATTGCTTTTGAAAGCTGCATTGTTGGCGGCCCATACTGCCATATTGTCGATTGAGTCTCCGCCTGACGCCTGGTTTGTCATTGCCAGCACAGTTACCAAGAGCTGACATTACCCTATTCATGGGGCATGAATTTCAGGGCTTAACTAGCCAGGACTCGCGGACTATGCAAGTCATTTGGCAGGTTGGCAGACCCATCGTTTGATCCTGTTGACGGCGGCTAAGCAGTGTTAAGGCCTGCCTCTGCATTTAATCCCCATCGTATACAGCTGCCTGTTTCAGTGCGAAGAGATTCGGGTTGAGAGTAGAGAACTGTGTCGCGTGCGTTCCTCACGCGTCCCGCAGAGCCTGACCGGCCTTTTCTACTGTTGTATTATTGACACACTGTACACGAACAGCCCTGGGAACCCCGGTTGAAAGTGTGGCACTACAGGAGGAACATCCGCATTTAACCCTTTCTCTGATCTAATGTCAATTGCAGCATCACCATGGGACAGCTGTATGACAAGGAGAAGGACGAGGACGGCTTTTTATATGTGGCGTACAGCGGAGAGAATACCTTCGGTATCTAGACCCGCCATCCACATCAGAGTCGGCCTTACCTGTGACCTACACCTTGCTTGACCCCGTGACCGCACCCGCCCAGTCACAGTTCCCACCCGAGCCCCCCCCAACAACCTAACTCACACCCCGCCCCTGGGAAATGCCCTGGGAAACCCCAGAGAAAATAAAATGTGACTAGGAGAGATTAAGAGTGATCAGTTGAGTGTCTAAACTGTTCCTGCCCTTCTTGTATCAATGCTGTGTATATTCATTTATGATTATTATTATTTGTAATTTCTGTATAGTGCGGAAATTGGAATGACTGTTTTGTTTAATATTTTGTGAATAGTTACACTTTAGTTTAGGAGGGAGGTGCTTGGATTTGTTTTTCATTTTTTTCTGAATTAATATATTGTTTTGTTTGACGTTTTTGCTTTCTTCCTTAAAGATTATATTTTAAAATATTTTAACTATTTGAAAGGTAAGGTAGCTGGATGACCTAACCAATAAAGATGAGTACAATAATATTAGTGTTTTTATTGTAGTGTTAATCTTTTTATTGAATTATAGCAGGTTAATCTTTTCTGCTTTGGTCCTGGTGAGATACTATTTTTGCCACCTTTAAAACCCAACCCTGAAGTAATAAAGAGTGGACTCCTTGTCTTATGTTAGATAGTGTAAATTCTGTATATATTTCGTCTTCTCAGATCTTCCTGGGGGATGAGTGTTGCATTGATTTGACACTATCTTACATAAAACACTGAGGCCCGGTTTCCAGACACGGATTAAGCCTAGTCTAGGACTAAAAAATCTAGTTCTATAGAAAACTAAATTGAGCTTGTTTTTTTAGCACTAGACTATGTGTAACCTGTGTCTGCGAAACCGGCCCTGAGAGTTTAGAGTTTACCAGATATTAAATAAATTACTTGGAAGTTGTTGTTTTTGTTCTCCAGGTCATTGGTTCTCAACTGGTTTTGCTTCAGGACTGAAATTGAACAATCCTATGACCCAGTATTTGCATAACACATGGCTTTGCAGAAATGCTGCCTGGAAAACATTTTGCTATGCTATTATGACTGTTAAAAAAAAGGTCCTCACCTTTTTTTTTTTACTGTCAATTATTTTATTTTGCTCTGTGGTAAAGAATTTCGGCAACCTCATGTTTCAAAATCTAGTAAACAGCGCTGCTGAATATATTCAAATTAAAGGAAATCCACAGTTTTTGGATCATAATTTCAAAACAGAACAAATTTGTGTTGTCACCCACCAGTTGAGATCCTCTAGATGGCAGTGGTCAGTGTAAATGAGATTGATGATGGGGATTTAAAAAGCATGTGACAAAGGAAGTTGTTCTCAGCACATTGACAGTTCTTCAATAAAAAAACAATATTCAGAGAATTGATTATAATATTTGTTCCAAATTGTAATATATACAATCTCAATTAGCGGAGTAGAACAAGCCTAGTCACATTCATTTATCAATAAGTTAATTAATTGAATGTGACAGCTCTGACAACAAAGTTATAACTTTGCTTACAGTGTTCTGAGTTTTCCTTTCTTGTTCTATTTTTAGCCCTTGATTTTCTTTTCTGTCTTGTGTGAGAAAACAACTTAAAAGCGATTATTATTAGCAGTGAAATTTTAAAGTACTACTAATAACATTAATGTTGATAATAATAATTTTAATATTGTTCTACTTTATTATATAGAAGGAGATGTTGAGGATTGTGTTGCCTGAAAGATGATCATTGAAGTTCTGGAGTGATGAAGTTCTGAGCAGTGGCCTGTCTTCTCTGGTCTCTGATCCTGGGGGACTAGTTAATAATCTGGTCTGTTGGTCTGGTCTCTGATGCTGGAGGACTAGTTAATAATCTGGTCTGGTCTCTGATGCTGGAGGACTAGTTAATAATCTGGTCTGTTGTTCTGGTCTGGTCTCTGATGCTGGAGGACTAGTTAATAATCTGGTCTGGTCTCTGATGCTGGAGGACTAGTTAATATTCTGGTCTCTTGTTCTGGTTTGGTCTCTGATGCTGCAGGACTAGTTAATAATCTGGTCTGGTCTCTGATGCTGGAGGACTAGTTAATATTCTGGTCTCTTGTTCTGGTTTGGTCTCTGATGCTGCAGGACTAGTTAATAATCTGGTCTGGTCTCTGATGCTGGAGGACTAGTTAATTATCTGGTCTGTTGTTCTGGTCTTGTCTCTGATGCTGGTGGACTGGTTAATAATCTGGTCTGGTCTCTGATGCTGGAGGACTAGTTAATTATCTGGTCTGTTGTTCTGGTCTGGTCTCTGATGCTGGAGGACTAGTTAATAATCTGGTCTGGTCTCTGATGCTGGAGGACTAGTTAATTATCTGGTCTGTTGTTCTGGTCTGATCTCTGATACTGGAAGACTAGTTAATAATCTGGTCTGTTGTTCTGGTCTGGTCTCTGATGCTGGAGGACTAGTTAATAATCTGGTCTGTTGTTCTGGTCTGGTCTCTGATGCGGAGATAGCCCACCCATCAGACCCTTTAGACATCCCATGGAATCCACCCGTCAGATCCTTTTCATTCTAACTATCTTTCAAAGAATCTTAATACCATTGTCAGTTCCTCTTCCTCTATTCTCTGTATTTCTGCTTCCCCACACCATCTCAAGAACTGCTACTTTCTGCAATGTGCAGAATTGCCTGTTGACATGCTTACATAATACAACATTTTAAATACCAGAAAAGTTGATTTACCTTTGATAAAATTAACAAACATGATTAAAAATGTTCAGGATGAGCAGAGTGAGGGCTGAGCTAAGCTGAGTGGGAAGGCCAGACTGAAAAAGGAGTTTTTAAAGGTTATCATTGAGTCAGAGTTGCACTAAATCAGTGGTTGAAGTAATTTGCAGGAATACGCTGTATGTCCTCCACATTTGGGAGGACTTCATATGTACCTTTCTTGAATTTATTAATAAATAGGTATTGTGAAACAAAAAATATGTAATCGTGCAAACAAATGTGCTGTAGCTCTTTTATGACTGCAGTTGATGTGAGCAACATAATGGTTTGTGCTTGTCTTTTTCCTGCTCTAATTTTTAGGGGTGATCATAGTGATTTGCAGGCCTCAGGCAGATCCTGACTGAGCTCCCCCAACCTTCCCCCAACCTCCCAAAGTGTGAAACAGAAAAATATTGAATTAATATCAAGTAAATGTATGTTAAACACCCCCGGTTTACTGTGAAGGTAAGTATTGGTTCCCTAACCAAGAGGATTTCCACTGTAGTCTTGAATAGCTAGACGGCTCGGAGGAACAACTGTCAAAATATATAATTTTAATGGTTGCGGGATGTGCGATAAAATAGAGCCAACACAATGACACCAGCTGTTGTTTTTTTTATGCGAGTCTTCACTTTTTGTAGTTCACAAAACTCAATCCAATCAGGAAGGGGGCAAACACTTTTTCCACACCACTGTGAAAAATGTTTCCCAGTGGTGTGAAAACACATATGTGTATATGTATATATAGGGCTGTCAAAGTATTGCAACAATGTATGGGTAACTTTATTGGCACTTGTCTTGGTTATGGCAAACCATCCATCCGGAAAGCTACTGTTTGCAGACCACTACCAAAACCCCATTCCAACTACATTTTGGTGACTTGATCAAGGTCACAGTTGTAGATGGTGGTAGAACTATGGGCTACAAATAGACACTGGCAGTTACTGTGGGGAGAAATTCCAGGGCAATGACACCCTTGTCTAATGGATAAAGAAGACAGATCCTGCAACTTCAAGTCAAGCACTGTCCACAGTCTAGTGTGAAATACAGTATGACTAAAATTATGCACTGCTTTTCAATCAGAAACTAGTTTATTTAGGGACAGATTTGATCACATTTTAACAACAGAAGATAATAAATAAATAGAATAAAGTCCAAAACTACCAAAATGGCGCTGCAGATGGCCATCTCGGTTTGTTGGTACGTACTTTTGTGTCTTATTTTGTGTGTTAAATCAGTGTTATGCAAAAATTCTCAGATTGTTTTCTCAAGAGAGGAGCTAATAAACATCAAGGAAACAACTACTGTGGATATATTCCCGGATTGTATCGGAACATCTGTTGAATTACTGGACATTCTGGTGAAAGCTACATCTGCATTTTGTCAAGCAGTGAAACATTGTCAGTCAGGTAAACGGTCCGGGTCGCTGGAAAGCTCGAGGACTACGAACTCCGCTACCTGGAATTTTCCTTGCCAACGTGTGCGATCACTCAGCAATAAACTTGACAAACTTCACTTGCTTTTGGGGAAAAACAGAGATCTTTCCTTATCTTCTGCCTTGTGTTTCACGGAATCGTGGCTGTGTGGATCCATACCAGACTCAGCCCTGCAATTGCCTGGCTTCTCAATCTGCAGGGCGTATCGTGACACTGAACTCTCGGGCAGAACAGAGGAGGAATGTTTATACATTAACATTGGCTGGGGCAACGATGTGACTGTCATACTGCTGTACTGTTCTCCTGACCTGGAATCATTTTTATCAACTGCAAACCTTTCTACAGCCCGAGGGAATTCTCTTCATTTATACCGGTCCCTGTTTATATTCCACCATGAGCCAACGTGCACTTGCCATAAAGACAGTTAGTCGAAACAGATACTCGGTGCAGAGCGGTCATATCCGAACTCCTTAGTTATTCTTCTTGGCGATTTCAACAAAGGTAACGTAAGCCACGAACTCCCGAAATATAAACAGTTTATTAAAATACCGACCAGAGAGGCAAGCACTTTGGATCACTGCTACACTACAATCAACAGAGCCTCGCGCTGCTCTGGAAGTCTCAGACCACATCATGGTCCATCTAATACCCACATACAGGCAAAAACTAAAACTTTCTTAGCCTGTTGTGCGAAAGTCAGGTGTGGAGCAGTGAAGCGACAGAAGAGCTGCGTGCGGGTCTGGAATGCCCTGATTGGGACATTTTAGGTCTGCCACTAATGGTCTGGATGAGTACACTGATGCTGTGACATCATACATCGGCTTCTGTGAGGACAGCTGCATACCAACGGACCAGGGTGAGTTACAATAATGACAAACCCAGGTTTACAGCCAAACTCAGGCGGCTGCATTTGGAAATGTAGCAGGCGTTCAGGAGTGGGGACAGAGACAAGTTCAGAGAGGCTAAATGCAGCTTTGGTAAAACAGTGAAGGAAGACAAGCGCCTGTATTGAGAGAAACTAGAACAACAGTTCTCGACCAACAACTCTGCTTCTGTTTGGAGAGGCCTCCAACAGATTACCAACTACAAGCCTAAATTCCCCCACTCCATTAATGTCCTGCAACTTGCCAGTGACCTGAATGAGTTCTACTGCAGATTTGAAAGACAAAAGGGCAGTCCTGACAACATACATTCTCCCTGTGTGTCCAGCCATCAACACCAGCCCCCCACCATCGAGACCCATTCACATTCACCCATCCCAATCATCCCCTCCATCGAGACCCATACACATTCATCCATCCCAATCATCTCCACCTCTGCCACTACAATGGAACTTTCAATCCTGGAGGGGGATGTAACAGTCTATTCAAGAGACAGAACCTCCCCAAAGCAGCAGGGCCTGACGATGTCTCCCCATCCACCCTAAAGCACTGTGCAGATCAGCCTTCTGCTGTGTTTACTGACATCTTCAACACTAAAGTGGGTCTTCACTTTAGCTGTAATGAATACTTGAACTACTTTGATGAAAAGATCATCACCATTAGAAACCAAATATCTGACTCCTCCACATTCACTAAATTTGTTATGAGTTTTAAACCCACAAATTGTCAGCTAGACCTGATTCCAACAAAACTACTTAAGGAGCTACTTCCTGTGCTAGGTCAGCCAATGTTGAACATAATAAATTGCTCCCTTTCCTCCGGATGTGTACCAAACTCACTAAAAATAGCGGAAATTAAGCCTCTTCTAAAAAAATCGAATCTGGATCCTGACAATTAAACAATTATAGGCCAATATCGAACCTCCCGTTCCTCTCAAAAATCTTTAAAAAATGTGTTTCCCAACAACTGAATGCCTTCCTGAAGACAAATAACATTTATGAAATGCTCCATTCCGGTTTCAGACCCCATCATAGTACTGAGACTGCACTCGTGAAGGTAACAAATGACCTTCTAATGGCCTCAGACAAAGGTTCCGCATCCCTCCTGTTGCTTCTTGATCTTAGTGCTGCATTTGAAACTATTGATCACTCCCTTCTCTTAGAGAGACTGGAAACCCATATTGGGCTACGTGGACATGTTTTAGCCTGGTTTAAATCTTATTTATCTGAAAGATATCAGTTTGTATGTGTGGATGGCATATCCTCTGACAAATCAAAAGTATGTTTTAGTGTTCCTTAAGGTTCGGTTCTGGGCCCATTATTGTTCTCACTATATATGCTGCCACTGGGTAATGTAATCCGGAATCACAATGTCAATTTTCACTGTTATGCTGATGACACACAGTTATATATTTCAATGAAGCATGGAGAAGTCCCAAAATTAGCTACTTTGGAAGCATGCGTTTCAGATATTAGGAAGTGGATGACAGAGAACTTATTGTTTTTGAACTCAAGAAAAACAGAAATGCTCATTTTAGGAACCAAGAAACAAAGAGCTTTGTTGGCAGATCTCACTATGAACCTCGACAGCTGCATGGTCGTATCCCAAAAAACTGTAAGAAACCTCGGCGTTACCCTTGACCCTGACCTTTCCTTTGATGAACAAATAAAATATGTCTCAAGAGTTGCTTATTTTCATCTTCGAAACATTGCAAAAATCAGAAACTTTCTATCAAAAACTGATGCAGAAAAACTAATCCATGCTTTTGTTACTTCTAGATTAGATTACTGCAATGCTCTTCTTTCCGGTTACCCTGACAAATTAATAAATAAACTTCAATTAGTGCTGCACACGGCTGCTAGAATCCTAACTAGAACAAAAAAATGTGAACACATTACTCCAGTACTAGCCTCTTTACACTGGCTGCCTGTTAGGGTTAGGGCTGATTTTAAGGATTTATTGTTAACCTATAAATCAATACATGGACTTGCTCCTACTTACCTCGCTGAAATGATCCAGCCATACATACCTACACATAACCTTAGATCGCAAGATGCAGGCCTTTTAATTGTACCTAGGATTTCTAAACAAACAGCCGGAGGCAGGGCCTTATCTCATAGAGCTCAACTATTGTGGAATGATTTGCCAATTAAGGTTAGAAATGCAAACTCAGTGCAAACTTTCAAGTGTCTACTAAAGACTCATCTCTACAGCATGGTCTATGATTAAGTGTAGTCTGGCCCAGGGGCATGAAGGTGACCAGAATGGCTTGATACTGTCCACCCTTGCTGTCTTGCCAGGTGGTCTCTCATCGCCACTGGAATGCCCTCCCTCCAACGCCATTCGGGGGTGGAGTCACTGGCTTGTTGTTGTCTCTCTGTTGCGCACTTGTGCAATTGGCCTGTACTCTGCTGGCAATACACGGCCCTTATTCAGGGTGGTTGCGGTTGGTGGGTGTCGCTTTGGCTGATGCTTGGCAATGTGGGTGGATTGATTTCCTGCCTGTTGGGCCCTGTCCGAGGCCTCCCCCGGATAGGGCAACAATGTCACCGGGCCCCCCTGTCTCAGCCCCAAGGTCTTACACTGCTATATTATTGTGCTGGGGGAGTAGGGTCAGTTCTCCTTCTCCACTATAAATCCTAGTAGATCTAAGGAATGCATTTTCTAAATTTTCCCTGTCTCCTGCCGTTTTAAACTTAGGAGGACATGAGGTCCTGTCCCACACCTGAGGAATACCAGGCTTGAAAGACCCGTTGCTGTCCCGGTCCAAAGTCCTCCTGGTTGTGTTGCAGATCAAGACGATACCTGACGATTTCAGCTGCCACTATGCTGTCACCCCCCCCATGTTGTCCCTGTCCCTGTCCATCTGGTCATGCTTCCGACCTGGACTAAGTTTAAATAGACTCTGGACTCAGCCCACATGCATTTATTAATTATTAGAATTTGTACTCTTAATATGTTCACCCGGCACAGCCAGAAGAGGACTGGCCACCCCTCTGAGCCTGGGTCCTCTCTAGGTTTCTTCCTAAATTTCGGCCTTCTTAGGGAGTTTTTCTTAGCCACTGAAATTCAACACCACTGCTGTTTGCTCCTTGGGGTTTTAAGACTGGGTGTTTTGTAAAAGCACTTTGTGACAACTGCTGATATAAAAAGGGCTCTATAAATAAATTTGATTGATTGATTGATTGACCTCACTGGAGACAGGCAGCATCCCGGCCTGTTTCAAGTCCTCCATCATCATCCCAGTCAGGGATCACAGGACTTAAAGACTACAGACCCGTCACCCTGACCTCTGTGGTTATGAAATCATTTAAGCACCTTGTGCTGTCCCACCTCAAGACCATCACCGACCCATTAGACCCACTGCAGTTTGCCAACAGGTCTGTGGACGACACGGTCAACATGGCTCTTCACTTCATCTTCCAGCATCTGGACTCCAGGACAAGCTATCCCAACTGAGAGTGCGTGAGACAACATGCAGGTGGATCACAGCCTTCCTGTCCAATAGGAAGCAGCACGTGAAGCCGGGGAAGCACCTGTCTGACCCCCTGACCATCAGCACCCGCCCCCCCCAAGGCTGTGCCCTGTCCCCCTCTTCTCCCTGAACACCAACAGCTGCACCTCCAGTCACCACTCTGTCAAGCTCCTGAAGTTTGCGGATGACACCACCCTCTTTGGATTTAATTCTGATGGAGATGAGTCCACCTGCAGGTTGGAGATTGACCATCTGGTGTCCTGGTGCAGTCAGAACAGCTTGGAGCTCAACCCCCTAAAGACAGTGGAGATGATAGTGGACATCAGGAGGAACCCAGCTGCCCTTCCCCCAATCACCCTGGGTGGCTCCCCAGTCAACTCTGTGGAGTCCTTTCGATTTCTGGGCACCATCATCACCCAGGACCTCAAGTGGGAGCTGAACATCACCTCGCTTACTAAGAAATCACAGCAGAGAATATACTTCCTGCAGCAGCTGAAAAAGTTCAACCTGCCAAAGACTATGGTGATGCTTCTCTACTCTGCCATTATAGGAGAAATGACCTCCTGACCTTGGAGTGTACGGGAAGGGTTGTAGGGTTAAAGCACAGCCTGCAGGTAGGGAGGTGCTATTCCCTTTGCTGCTCCATAGGCTAACACCATGGTCTTGTAGTGGATGCGAGCTTCTACTGGAAGCCAATGGAGCTTGTGGAGGAGAGGGGTGACATGGCTGAATTTAGGAAGGTTGAACACAAGACGGGCTGCTGCGTTCTGGAAAAGTTGCAGGGGCTTGATTGGTACAAGTGGGGAGCTCAGCCAACAGGGCGTTGCAATAGTCCAGACGGGAGATGACGAGTGACTGGATCAGAACCTGAGCCGCTTCCTGTGATTCACAATCGCTTATGCTTCCTAACTGGACAGATCGATATCCCTGAAGTTTAATTGACTTGGTATTATACTGTGATGATTATTGTGGTTGAAATGTTGTTATTCCATACTACAATTAAATCATATTGCTTATTCTAAGTATAACCAAGTAATTTATTAAGGCCATTATGTCTTTTAGCTTGTCTTTCACTTGTACAGGATGTGTCTAATGCAGATAGGTATAGCTTTGGCTAACTTCTCAAGGGCTGTAGACATCTTGTTATGCTGTTGCAGAAGTTCGCAACAATACGCATGGGAGGGGGACACAGTGGGCTGTACTGAATGTATATAGACCTCTAACCATACAAGGGAGGGGGGGGGCTGAATGTCTCTACTGAATGTACAGGTGCTGGTCATATAATTAGAATATCATCAAAAAGTTGATTTATTTCAGTAATTCCATTCAAAAAGTGAAACTTGTGTAATGTATACATTAATTCCACACAGACTGATATATTTCAAGTGTTTATTCCTTTTAATTTTGATGATTATAACTGACAATTAATGAAAACTCCAAATTCATTATCTCAGAAAATTAGAATATTGTGAAAAGGTTCAATATTGAGGACACCTGGTGCCACACTCTAATCATCTAATTAACTCAAAACACCTGCAAATGCCTTTAAATGGTCTCTCAGTCTAGTTCTGTAGGCTACACAATCATGGGGAAGACTGCTGACTTGACAGCTGTCCAAAAGCCGACCATTGACACTTTGCACAAGGAGGGCAAGACACAAAAGGTCATTGCTAAAGAGGCTGGCTGTTCACAGAGCTCTGTGTCCAAGCACATTAATAGAGAGGCAAAGGGAAGGAAAAGATGTGGTAGAAAAAAGTGTACAAGCAATAGGGATAACCGCACCCTGGAGAGTATTGTGTAACAAAACCCATTCAAAAATGTG
>JACXGI010006695.1:0-12906 GCA_016801175.1 Esox masquinongy
CCAGTACTTGCCAGAAATTCCTGCAGTTCCTTTAATGTTGCTGTAGGCCTCTTGGAAGCCTCCCTGACCAGTTTTCTTCTCGTCTTTTCATCAATTTTGGAGGGACGTCCAGTTCTTGGTAATGTCTCTGTTGTGCCATATTTTCTCCACTTGATGATGATTGTCTTCACTGTGTTCCATGGTATATCTAATGCTTTGTAAATTATTTTGTACCCTTCTCCTGACTGATATCTTTCAACAATGAGATCCCTCTGATGCTTTGGAAGCTCTCTGCGGACCATGGCTTTTGCTCTGAGATACAACTAAGAAAATGTCAGGAAAATCCTACTAGAACCGCTGAACTTTATTTGTGATTAATCAGTCACTTTAAATGATGGCAGGTGTGTAATGACTTCTATTTAACATGAGTTTGAATGAGATTGGTTAATTCTGAGATTGGTTAAAACACAGCCACATCCCCAGTTATAAGAGGGTGTGCACACTTATGCAACCAGATTATTGTAAGGTTTTTATTTTTCATTTGTCCCCCTAGAAGATTTCAGTTTGTTTTTCAATTGAATTGTTCACATTATAGGTCACATTAAAAGTGGAAAAAGGACTGACATGATTTATCTTTTTCTCATTCTTTTACATCACAAAAACCTGGCATTTTAACAGGGGTGTGTAGAGTTTTTATATCCACTGTACAGTGAAAAGATGAGCAAAAAAAGGCAAAAACGCAGAAATTAGATTTTCATTGAGTAGTGAGTCAGTTACTTCAAATGAGTAACTTCTGACCTTAAATTCAATAAATTGTTTATATAACTTTCATCATTTTTATTAAAAAGTAATTTTACCCCAAATTACATGCTGCGGTTATTAGCACCCATGCAAATAATGCTTTATGCATCCTTCCCTCACCAAGATAACGGCACTAAGGTATTATCATTCTATCTATCTCACCAAGTCTGTTATTATTCTATCTATCTAGTATTACAGAGTCTATCATTATGTTTGTTGACACTTATCAAGGTATTGAAGACTTTTCATTCAATATGTCTCCAGATCCTTCAGAGTTTCTCAAACTTCTTTCTTGCAGATGATCTCAAGCTCTGTAAGATTGGATAGGAAGCGTTTGCGAACTGTGATCTCCACGACTCCCCACAGATGTTCAATGGGGTTGATCTAACGACGTGTGATTGAACTGAATCACGGAGTGGGGCAGATCCACTCGGCGAGATGGAATAAGGAGCGCCTCAGGGGCTGTCAGACTCACCGGCGAAATGCACGAGGTTCCTTGCCACTCGTTTCGCGAGCTTTTGACTGACAAACCCTGCATCAATCGCGGACGGCTGGGCGTCAAGCAACAAAGTTCTGTCATTGCATATTGCCGTGCTGCGCTGGGGCTTCACAGACGGGGTTTTTCATGGAGATGCAGGCTCACTGTTACTCTTTGCTGATGCCAAATTTCCATGTTGGGCAAATTCTGTCATGAATATTTAGACAGTCCCCCTTGAAACATTAAATGACTTTGTGTTATTAATGGTTCTCGTGCTGAGAGATTATGGACATGAGGAACATGAAAGAATGCGTAAGTGCTGAGTAACTCTGAACAATACCTGGCTTTAATTTTTCCACTGTCATGAGAAGACAACCCTGTTCATTGTGTGTGGTATTGCGAGGGTGGAAGCAGTTCACAGGTATTTGAGCTATCTTTTTTTGTTGGATATGTTGGTTTGTTGATATTGTTTCCTTACAAGTCATGTTGTTTACAGGTAAAATGCTGAAGGACACTCCTTGACATTTTTACATTGTCGAAACTCAGCCTTCACAATCTTACACAGAGTTGCAAAGTAAACTATGAACACATCAGAAATATTCATCGGTATAATAATTTCTAATAAAATAATAAAGTGCAACTGCAAAGCATGGCCTTTTGAACAGACACATTGAAGCATCACCGTTAAGACAAACACCCTGAAGATCCAACCTTTTCGCCTGGATTTTCTCTTCCTATGAATGGCGTGTTTGAGTGCGGCAAAAAGCTTTAGAAACAAATCGCCTCGATCTCCGTATGTGTTTATGTGTTAATGACAACAACGCAATGCATGGCACAAGTCATTAGACTGACATTTAATGTTCCCGTGGGAACGAGGGAGATAGACAGAGAACACAGCTCAAGGTGACAGAAAACAATGCCCTTGACATCCTTCGCTCTGGCAGGGTCGTAAAATCTGCCTCGTGTGAGACATCACACCGCTGCTCACAGCCATAACCCAGCGGCGCGCGCACCTACGTTGGCTCCTGCGCTGGAGCACAGTAAAACGTGTCACAGTAATATGTGCGAGTATTTTGGGAGTTGAGAGGAGCGGAAGAAAATTCTCACAAAATTAAACAATAAAGTGTTTCTTATTGAACATGCCTTGACTTATTGTGGCATATTATGAAAACACAGAGGTGCCACAACAGCGTTTATTGAGGGATAATTCTCAGAATACTAATCTCGTTCACACCACAATCGACTGCGTGGCGTGAAAGAGAAGTGCGAGGAAAAGTTAAGACATTTGTATTTGGTTTGAAAACACAGGGAAATATTACCACTGACAAGGATAAAATAAATTATATCTGAAAAAGTAATGTGTGCTGTTTCACTCCTCATAAAAATTAATCCAATGCTACCTGATTTAAATTTGAATCATCACAGCACAATGTCTGTTGTCGGTGCTGAGGAACACGGGGAGACATGGATATATGTATACAATTTATGTCCCACATAGGACAACAGAGGAACATTGGTTAAAACGTCACAGAGGAAAAACAAGGTTATTTACCATGTAAGTCCAGTGTAATAATGTCTGTCTGTGATCAGTAATGTCTTTGATTGAAATAATGCCTTCATAAACCCGTTATACATGTAAGCCTTACTCAGACTTAGAAAAGTTATGCTCTGTAAGGTCAATAGGGTGATGTTTATTACAAAACAAAGAGAAAGAAAAACACTGCCATGTTTAGGGACACCTACTGATTCAGTAAAAAAAACCCAACTCACATTAATTTCTTATTGGGCTTTTTTTATGTTTCTCAATCTCCTTTTCAATGTAGGTTGACTGAGAACACATTCTTTTTTACAGTAAGTACCTAAGGAATATTTACAGGATGAGAAACTGGTGATGATAAGAATGACCTATTGAATGACCCAACAGGAAGCTAATAAGGTAGCCATGTTGGTTTGCCGGCCAGACTGGAAATTTGACCATGGCACAGAGTTACCTACTGTCACGTTCAGTTCAGTCCCGCCCAGATAGACAGCACCATCCGCAGGGCAATGTCCCCCTCGCTTCCCTGGGGCTTTGGAATTTTTATGGGCCCTTGTACGCCACCCCGAGCACCATCTGGTCTCCCATCCAGGTACCACCGGGACCCACCAGGCCCCACCGGTCCTAGCTTCAGAGGCTAACGACCAGCAGGATGCAAGCCACGGTGCTGTGCGTCAAATACATTGCCTGAAAATGAATACAAGAAAAGCTAACTCCCCTTTTCTTCACACTGCTTGCACGTCCATGGAGTACTTGCCAGTACCTGCTGCAGTGCGAACGTGCCCCCGCCCGCCGCATCACGCGGAGCTGCAGAAGAGGAAGCGTCGTCGACGGAGGGCAGGGAGGACTCCATCACTGCTCGACCCTAACAGCCCGGGAACCCGGTAGGGAGAAAAGACAGTCTGGGAGGGGGGGGGGCAGCCATAGGGGCGTTGATGATTCCCGGGGTCACAGCAATTCGTTTTTCTGTTTTTGATTACTCCCTTGACTCCTCCCCTTCCAGTATCCTTTTCTTTAATGAAACACCCATCAGGTCCGTAAACACATGCTCTGTTGTCCCCCCCATCCATTTCACTACATGCTAAGAAGAAAGCACATTCTCTGGCTAACAACTACACCCGAGCATGCAGGAGCAACAACCCTGTCCAACATCCCTGGTTTCGGGGAACACCAAGACCCATTCTGACTACGCATCAGCCCACAGATAGTTGGTTGAGAGTTGCGTGGGAATGCCACAATGGGACAGCAGTGTTGTGCCTCTAGACTATGAGCCATGCTTAAAGGACAGCAGGTTTAGCAAGGGCACCACATTTGGGGTTCAAGACTTGACTTTGCCATTTCCTAGGTTGTGACTGAGAGTTTTATGGGGAAATGGATGATAGGTAGCATTGCCTGGGGTTGGGAGGCCAATGTCCCTAGGGATTTAATTAACTCATTGCACTCGAGAATATACAAGACATCCTCAGGCCAGTTCCTCCTTCGACATGTTGGCTAAACTTACTTCCTGGTTTAGCAAGCAAAGTGAGTGACAGTAGTGTGACGCAGAATGTCTGGCAGGTTGTCTAAGATATGTCATGCCATGATCTTCAAGTCTCCTGAGCTTGCTTGGTGTTGCTGCGATGAGAAAAGGTTGTGAGAGCAACTAAAAAAAATATTTAGAAACATGGCTTTGTATATAACAGGGGCTTTTTGGAATCCCAAGGACAACACGAGTGCCAGGATAGTTGGTTCGATAAATGGCAAATATGTTTACATGCTCTTTTTTTGGTCTACTTTCACAGTAATCTGCTGCCATAGAGATAAGGTTATGAAGGGAATTTGCATGTGTATGTGATTGACTCCAGAGTGTGTAAATCACATGGTGCGTTGAAACACAACACAATGGGAGTATTTAAATTTTTATATCCCGTGATTGTAACAGAGCCAGAGCTGGTTTAGAAAACACCTTTAGTGACTTGAAAAAAGGATGGGTCGTTGCACACAAAAGGTTTCCTTTTGCTTGCTATAGTGGGATAATTAAGATGGTTTACACGACGCATGATGAAAATGCATTCAAACAACCTATTACACATTCAATTATTATTATTTGCCCCATACTACATCTTTAACTTTAAACGGTGCAGTCCGAACACTGGTCTTGTTCCATTTGTTTACAGAATATCCTGTTTACTTGATTTTAGTATTTCTGATTGCATTGGTAGTTTTAAATTCAACTGCTGCAGTGCAGTAGTCCTTCATTTAAATGTAAAACTACAGTATGTGATCTGTGTTAGACTATGTAAATTAATGAACTAAGTCCATTAAAACGTAACCTGACTCCAAGGATTAAATAAGGAACTGCAGATATGCGACCATATTCATCAATTAATTGACAGCAGTTGTCCGTCAATTAAATATTTAATTAACATTGTAAAAGCGATTATAACATTATACAAGGCCTATTCTTAAATTACATTACTTACATAACAAAGCATTAATTCTGTAGACATGGGGGGGCATGCCTAAAAAGACCTTAGCCCTAAGACACCCCATGGTGGGAGCGAGGGAGCAAGGGAGGGAGTAGGGTGAGCGTGAGGGAGGGAGAGCGAGAGAGAGAGACTGACATTGTAGCTAACCTTACAGGAAAAGAAACAAAAAGAGAGACAGTTATTAAGCTCCATTCAGACTTGGTTTCTGGAGTAGATGGCTAATAGCTTTTAAAGTTACTTTCTATCCATTCAATCTAATTAGCTGACTGCATAGCTAGCTGCTCATTGGTTGTCTATTCTTGGGTTAGGGATCGTCTTTCTGGACCGGACTTGCACATTTTATTTTTTTTATTTGATTGGCTGATGCATGGTAATGGGCGGAGTTGCCTAAACCTGTGAGGAGTTGCCTATCAAGCCCCTGGGAGGGCTTGTTAACATTACGTTACATTTTCAGAGACAAATCGAAGAAGACTCAAGATAATTTTGTTGTGTAAACTCGCAGATATCAATAGCACAATACCTCACCCTATGAGGTAGCATGTGTAGCACATTTTTGATCCGGAGTTTTTCAAGTGTGAAGGCAATGAGGTCAGAGGAGTATAAAGTCTCTGTGCAGTGCTCGCGCACATCGTTCAGTTTCCCCACGACTGACGGCCAAAATCCTGCTTGACACGTCTCCAATATGCCGGTGTGAATGTAAAAGCTCTGGAAATGATTATGCAAGCCAAGATATGTAAGTCTATCTATCGTTATGTTCTCTCGCAATGTAAACAAGCCCTTAACCCAGGGGTTCCCAAACTTTTTTGGCCGACGACCCCATTTCAATATCTTAAAATTCCCGCGACCCCAACCATGTGAAGAAAAAATATATAATCGTTATTTTTTTTATTTGAGGCTATGAGAGTCAATTGTAAAACATTCTTCCCCGCCCCATTTTCATATCAGGTGACCCCACATGGGGTCGCGACCCCTAGTTTGGGAACCTCTGCCTTAACCAGAGCAAAGGTAGCTGCAATAACACACCTGGTGCCACCAACTGCTGATGGTACTGAGCCAGTTTGTCCCACCCCATGTGGGGTCTCCGTGAATAGTCTGTATGCCAGCATTCCAGGATTTGAACCCCTGGTTCAAATCCTGGAATGACACAGCTGCACTGCGATGACCTCAATGCGGGCATCATTCAAGAGCACCCCGTATTGTCACTTTTCAAACATTGAACTCTTAAGTGTAAAACCCCAGTGGTCCCAGTAGATAGTGGAGAAACAGGCAGCTCCCCGTAATCACTCTACCCGCTCTCTTATCACATGCAGGGGAAGTCCTCAGTTGGGTCACGTTCCAAATGGCACACTGTTCCCTCGCTAGTGCACTAGAGCCTATTGGGATCCGGTCAAAAGTAGTGCTCTATGATGGCGTGTCATCTGATGCGCAGCCTCAGATATGTGGCGTTTGCATTGTTGTGTCCTAAGAATGTCTTCACGCAAAGGCCAAGGACATTACCGCTCTAATAGTGATTCATGGCCACCCCGTTCACGGCAGCATCAGTCCGTACTGTGGCCACCGTGGTTTCTTCATGCCTTCAGGTCTGCCTTACTTGTCTTTCTTTTCAAGAATATCAGGCTTTTTCTACTCAGGCAGCTCATTTCAGGACCAATTCGAAATTGGCTCATTTCAGGACCAACAAAAGTTGGGCTAGTTTTCAGGCATTTTGGGCTGGTTTTCAACAGTCGTGCTAGACATTTTTTCTTAAGCTGGCAACACTGCTTATACAGGTGCTCATGAGAATAATGCCTTCAGTGCAACAGTAGCTAGCTAAGTGAAGATAGCAAAAAAAACGCAAAATAAAACCCCATCGCAATCTGTGGGGTTCTATGTCGCATTTGTGGTGAACCATATCAGTCTTTGAGAAACAAACAAAAGTCTCAACCCCAGGTGTAACAAAAGATTTTCAGCTAACAAATATTCTCGTCCTCCGTCTCGTTTTGACCTGCTTATGCTGCTGCGATTCCTTTTGCGTTCAGAACACAAATCTGATCCTTGATTATTGAAATCAGAGGAGTAACCACTAGTATCACTGACCTGTCCGTTTTCAGTTTCAATAAATCGCAGACTGTCGGCCATGCTTGATAAATTAAACTTTTACCATAGCCTGAAGGAAGGCATGCCAAAACATATTTTTTTCAGAACAGCATTTAAGCAGAGAAGTTGTAATGCCTTTATTGACTGGATCTTATGAATAGAGCACAGTTCTTCCAAAACAGAATGAAGTTTTTCCAAAATGTTTGCGTCTTTTCTGATATGTCGCAACCTAGGTAGGAACAAAAACTTTCTAGAAATGTGTTCTATCCAGTTCAAAGTAATAGTGAAACCACGCTAAGCCCGCCTTCAACAAGCCTATGAATGGAGGTTTATCTGAAACCTACATCCAATAGAAATTTTGCCTGCTAAGAACGAATAACAACTTTTTTTAACAGGCAAGTTTCCAGACCACCATGGAGGCCAGACGAGATTGGAGGTGTGGCCTCGCAAGACTAGTCTACGGATAATCTGATTGGTCAAAATACAGATTAAGTGAATACAAAGACCTTGACTAGGGTACTTCAGTGTAAACTCTTTCCTGTTGAGCCTTGGACATGGGATGTGCCCCTCCCCCAGGAAATCTCCATTTGTCCGGCTTACCAGTGAGTAAACCAGACAAATGTCTTTACAGCAAACATGAGCAGCCCAAGAGACTACTGTCCCAAAGGATGTGTCTGCTCTAGTCGTTCTGTTTGTACTGTTCTCGCTACAGTTGGACTACAGGAGGGTTCCCATTTTTTCACTTGATGACCCAATCCTCTTTTGGAACAGATTTTTGTTTTTTCTTCACACAGACGATAACCATCAAACAATCAATCACTTCAGCAGTTGTTACTCTGGTAAAGCTGGGTTTTCTACCCCCGGCCAAATACCTGTGTCCCTATGGCACCCGCCCTGGAGAGCGTCTCTACATTAAAGCGTTGTTTGAGGATGTTGCCAGCGAAAAAGATCTTCAGGCGGCTCCACTGACTCTCATTTCCTCGTCCTCTCACGGCCAGTCTGGCGAACGCTGCCCCAAAAGTTGGCCTCACGCCAAGTGTTTATTTTATTTGTAACCAATCATTTGGAGCCCTCTAAAAGGAATCCATCTACAGGTTGAACATGGCCAGGCTAGTGACGCGGACCACATTGACCTGACACGGCACTTGGTTGCACCCCTGAGAGACGACGGGAACAAGTCTCACTAAGACTCACTTGAGTGTTTTCTCTGTAGTGGGCTTCAGAATTTGGCTGAGGAAAGGAACTAGGGAGAAGGGAAACAGACACTGTTTGACACAACATATTTCCTTTACACAAGGTAAGAGTAGAATATTTAGAGTGGCTCCGCAGCTCCGTCTGTCTGCTTCATGCTAAACCAAGTTGTACTGAAAGCTGGTGGTACTAAACTGTTAGGCTGAAAAACAAAGGATTAGTTGATTGTGCGTAAAAAAAAAAATGGTGAGCAAACACCCGTTGTTACTGAGCGAGACTGAACTCAAAAACTTTTAATCACTTACTTTAATCACTTACTGCTTTCCAGTAATCACACCGTCTTCCCAACAGGCATCCGGTTCCGCTCTGTGCATCCCAAGGTGGTCGGTATGGGTTCGGTGCAGTCATTAGAGGTGTGCGGCTCCCATCTACCCCTGACGGTGTGTGCTCTGTTCCAACGAGGCACGCGTCTTCATTAACACCCACACCTGGCATTACAATCAACAGCAAAGTCACGCACCGCCAATCCCTTGTTGCACTCTGTTCCGCCAGTGGATCCTGGGGGCAGATATCCGGTCCTGGTGTGAACGCGAAACAGACGCATCTTCGGAGTCGGGTGTGAATGAGCAAGCCGGCGCCAGGCATTTAACCTCGTTCCGGCGAGATCTCCCAATACACGCTGGCGTACCGGAACGGCTAGCATGGTCAGTTACCCCCCCCCCCCCCCCGGCCTCCTTATTAACGCTAACTGCCAAGCGGAGACGCGCTGGGTCCCATTTTCTTTGACTTTTTTACAACTCAGCCGGCGATCGAACTTCAGAATGTACAATCTCAGGGAGGATATGCCCACCACAGGCCACAGATTGTGTCTGAGGCCCAGAGATAGACTAGCGTTCTATCCACGGTTGAACTTGATCAAGCTGCCTCGCGGCGTACAGAAAACGGTTTTGGCACACGTCAGCCAGGTTTTATGCGAGGCTGTTTACCGTAGTAATTAAAGGGGATAAGTACGGACTTAATATTAAAAAGGTACTCTTCAATCATTTTTAAATTACCCATTGATTTTCCAAGAATATTGTACAGGTCGTGAATGTCTTATGGGCTTACTTCAACAGACTCATACACCAATCATACCCTAACACCCTGGATTCAACCCCGCAACCCCTCAGTGATATCGTCTCCCCATTCTGCATAACTCCCTGAGCCGTTGTAATCCTCATTGATTAGAAGGATAGCGTGAATCAGTTGGAGAGCGCCCCAAAGGTCACATCATGTTCTTTAACACTCCCCGGTCAGAAATCCCGGTTTGGTGGAAATGAATAATGACCGTCTCCCAGTATATCTTAATTCAAACCTAATGTGATGTGTTGAACCTCCTCACCTGTTCTACAGCTACAATTCCAGGGGATTACAGGCGTAATCCCTTAGTGTGGGAAACGACATCATTCAATTGTCTTTCCCCGTCCCTTTCCCAATCTCATTTCACTGAAGGGGCGCGCCGCCCCAAGGCTGACGAGGTTGCATGTGAAGGGGAGAGTGCTGTGTGTGTGTCTCTGCTTGGAGCTGGATGGTATCCCACGGGACAAGGTTATAATGCACATCAGGTCTGGGCCGGGGGAAAATGACACGCGTAACAAATGGCATCCTCCCCATCACTCCTGTCTTCCCCTCCCCAGCTCACTGCCGCTCAGAATATCAATGAGGCTTAAAACCAACTCATATCGCGAGCGGACGTTTGTATGCAGCGCTGGTTAAATCCCCCCTGGGCACCGGCGGAGCTCAGAAACAAAACCACGCTGGATTAATAATAAGAAGGTTAATAAAGGCTATCAGACATCACTGGGGGTGGGCTGACATGTTTGTCAGACGTTAAAACAAACACACCCTTCCGACTGTACGCAACGGGAGCGCCTGCTTTGAGGTGATGTTGGCGAGTGGGGTTCCCTGAGGGGGAAATGTAGTGTGACCACTCTGCCAGGCATTACGTTTTTTTTCCAGATATCATTTGGTGAAAAATGCAATTTCAAAGGCAGTGTGGCACTGCTGTAAAAAAGGGGAAAGAGCAACTTGTACATGAAGAAAGTAAATAAACAATTCACACATGAAATACAAAATTACGGCGCTGGGAATTTAAAAATCACTTATTTTTTCTAATCTGAAGTGTCATGCACGGTTGACTAAACAACCAGTTGTGCTCGGATTAGGATATCACATTTTGCCTTTCTACAATTTAATTAATGTATTCGAGCTGAATGTGTCATCGTTTATACAGACAGGTTTCAGACTTGACTCTGTTAATATCTGATCCAGATGTGAAAGGCAATGCAGTTGAGCAGTAATCTTCACAGCGTTCAGTAGAATAACTCAACGTCATTCCTGTGGCCCTTCAAAATCACCAGCTACCCCAGTGAGAGGAATTGTTTTGATTACAGCCAGCGTACTTACAAGACTCCATTTCCGACTGCGAAGCACAGTTCGACAGGCTCGTCAAGACGGGATAATGCCTTAACAAAGCCATATCCTTGACATGTTTAATTTGTTATTTGGATTACTGCAACACATCAATAGAACGGGTACTGTGCCTCTGTCAGTGGGGTTTGGATGAGCTTTGAAGCTTGTTTTTTCCCACCCTCTCACAGCTGTTGTTTAGAATCTTCCTCAAATTGCGAAACGCGTCTGACAGGCATTGGCTCATAAATATTTTATTGTTGGTTGATTTAGGTTCTGAGGCATTGTCATGATAATGTGAAGGGCTTTATCTTTCCGGAGTGGAAGAGACACAACTTCTCAGGTGTAAGCCTTGGTTTATTTATTGATTCTGAGCGAGTGATTTTTTTCTTTCTTCATTGTAAACTTTCGTCCTTTGCACGCCCCCCTGAGTGGTGCGGTGGTCTAGGTCATTGCCTCTCAAAACAGCTGCGCCATAGCGGCCGGAGATTTGGATCCCGGTTCTGTAGAGAGTGGTGCAAATGGGCTTGGTACCACACAGTCTGGATTGGGTGGATGTTGGACCAGGTTGCAAATCCTATTGCAAATACTTCCTGGCTGAGCGTGTTTTGTGATGTGACAGCTTGGCCAGGTGTGCAAGTCTCGGTCTTCTGTTCTCCCGGATATGCTGTGGAGGTGTTGCATTAAGAAAGGCCATAATCCTGAATAATCACATCATGAATAGTAGAAGTGGGTAGGCGTTTCTAAAAATGTTTTACTCTTTAATATATAGTGTTGTGTATAATAATACCTTTGTAGTTATCACATTAATTGACCTTACTGAGAGTTACTGTTAGGCCGATTACTACTTGTATATCTAGGGAATCATTTTTAAGAGCACTTTTGAGTGCTCTCTATTAGAGCATGGAGACATCAACATCAAACCAGGCGCCCAAGGTAATGGAATATGAAGTACGAACAACCATGTCATTGAAAGATGATTAAAAAAGGCTATGCATTACTGCAAATAATAAGAAAAATGCAACGAAGATAAAGTTTTCCAAGGTGTGAGTGTGGGGGGGGGGTAGGCGGGAGGGGTTCATAAACCTAAGATAAGAGATACCCATGATACCACACAACATTAGAAAAACATAACCAAAACAAAAAGTCAGTTTTATTTCATTTCGTCACGACTTTGACTCTCCAAACTTCATTTTGTGCCCCATCGCACAAAACAAAATAAAAAAGAGATTGTCCTCTCACACACTCTACCTTATCGAGTGGCGCGAAAGATAACAAGATAAAAATGCAAATGAGGCAAATTATTTTTTAATGAGCGATGGATTTAGCGGGGAGTGTAGTGTGGGGGAGCAGTGGAGACCAGAGAACACGCTCTGTGGGACTGGGGCCACTGCACCCAAGTCTCCAGTCCTCCCCCACCCAACCCATTATCCGCGATAGCTCATAATTAAGGTGCCTCTCCCTCGGGGCGAAGGAGGAAGATGATAGAGGCACGGGGGGTGGGGGGGGTGTGGAGAGGGACTCTTGATTTAGGGGAAAATCCCAATGCCATACTAACATGTTACAGCCAGTGTATGGCACCAAGTGTGTCCAAACGTTTGACTTACCGTAAATAACTAACTACTGCTGTAAATTCTCCTGTAAATACTACTGTAAATACTCCTGTAAATGCTACTGTAAATACTCCTGTAAATGCTACTGTAAATACTCCTGTAAAAGTGAATGCCAGTTGAAGTGATGAACTGAGACAGGTCTAGGTTTCTCCATTGTTTTCCAACGGGTCAGGAGGGACACGCCCGGCAGTGAGAAACGCTGCCTGCTCTACACCACAACGCACCACGTAGGCACAAAGCGGTTTCAGAGCGGCTTTGCTTTTCTTATTTTCCCCCACTCCCCTTCACCGACTGGCTCAGCCCTGGTGTCTTGGG
>JACXGI010006695.1:13006-40916 GCA_016801175.1 Esox masquinongy
GGGGGGGGGGGGCATTGATTCCCTGTCGATATCCCCACAGTGTAGGGAGCTGAAAAAAAACACAAATCCCAAACTACGCCATATAACTTTGGACAAGGACGTACAACTGACTAGGCAACCTGGTCTCAGGGGACACGCAGACTCTTTTTACGTAAATCTTTGACAGCCGAGTTCGTGAGATATATTACGTTAGGTAAAGTAGCATTAGAGTAATTATCCAGAAAAAAAAAACAGCACAACGTGTTTCAAATACGGGTCCTTCCACTTGGCAGAAAGGTGCTCTATACACTGCTGCAAACAGCAACTTCCTGTTAGAGAAGGTGAGTAGTGGTGTTACAACATCAATATGTTATAAGGGATTTTGTTTCTAACCCAAACCTTAACCCTATCCTTAACCCCAGCGCTGTGATACCTCACATTAACCCCAGTGCTGTGATACCTAACCTTAACCCCAGTGCTGTGATACCTAACCCTAACCTAACCTTATTCGTTTTCTAACCTTAACCCAAACCTTAACCCTAACCTTAACTCCAGTGCTGTGATACCTAACCTTAACCCCAGCGCTGTAATATCTAACCTTAACCCTAACCTTAACCCCAGTGCTGTGATATCTAACCTTAATCCTAACCTTAACCACAGTGCTGTGATACCTAACATTAACCTAACTGTAACATTAAAATGCATTTATTACATAGTATAGTGACCTTGGTAAGGCCATTAATCCTCCCTTGATGTCCACAAACCCTGTGTGGAGCAGTGGGTAGGATGCCCGGCTTCACACCCAAATGCTGCCGGTTCAAAACACGGCTTATTCCTTATGTGCAAATTCGTAATGAATGATACGTTTTCGTACCGTTCATAAAATATGACGCTTGTCTGGCGTTCGTATCATATTATATGTTTTAACAGCATTATTATAAGTTGTAATAGCGTTTGTAAGATATGTTACGTTTTTTTTTATAATAATGTATTATATGTTTTGGTAGTGCATTGTAATGTAACCTAACGTAATGGAACATATCATGTGAAATCTTGCGCCATGGATTTACGTAAAATAGTCTACATAGTCCACTGAGACCACGTTGCACTCGGGGACGTCTCTGGTCCCTGTGTCAGAATTACCGTGTGAATCCATGACAGAAGATGCTTGTCGTCTGCAAGACTGCTCAAAAAGGGGAAAGAAATGGAGGTGGGATCTGAAATACATCAATTTATGTGATTAATATTGTTTTAATAAGCTTGCGAATAAGCATATTTGGTGGTACAGCTTCATGGTAAAAGCATCTTTCCTGTATAGGATAGTATCCCCTAGTATCCCTTAGCTGGCATGAGGGAAAAAAAAACTGCCACTCCCTAAGAAAGGCAGTCATTCTGTCCCTGACCAAGGCAGTCATTCTGTTCCTGACCAAGGCAGTGATTCTGCCCTTGAGCAAGGCAGTGATTCTGTCCATTAGCAAAGCAGTCATTCTCTCCCAGACCTAGACAGTCATTCTAACCCTGACCAAGGCAGTCATTCTGTCCCTGACCAAGGCAGTGATTCTGTCCCTGACCAAGGCAGTCATTCTGCCCTTGAGCAAGGCAGTGATTCTGTCCATTAGCAAAGCAGGCATTCTGTCCCAGACGAAGGCAGTGAACCCTAATTCCTCAGGTCATTGCTGATAGTAAGAACATGTACTCAGTCCCCGCAAGGCACAGAGTGCCACGAGGTCAGGGGTCTCATGTGCCAATCAACTCCAACCATGTCCAGGAGGGACTGTTTTTGCAATGATGTGAAAGAGATGGGTACAACGTGAGGCGATGGGCACGTTGTTAAAACGATGACCGGATCATTTCAGTTGCGCAGGTTGGAATGGAACAGCACCTCCCTGCCCCCCCCCCCTTTTACTCTGTTGTTTCTGTCTTTTCTTACCTTGCGGGGGAAGGGGTGCATCCAAACTGAGTCATGTCTGTGGGTGTTGACAATTTTCTATTTTTTTCCCAGCTCTAGGACAAACAACTGTAAAATCTACAAACACAAGTTTAAAAGCTTATATGTGTAGTCTTCAAACACTTTGTTGCTTGTGGCCAAAAACAATCAATGATGCTCTAACCAGAACAGATCAACACAAACTAACTTTGTATACTTGAATATTGATCTGGAACTAAACTTTTTTCTATTTAAAATGTACGTTTGCGGTCAGGGAACATGTTGATGTTTTCCTCCGTACTGCACCGCAAGTTTGGTTGAATGCTGCCGTAATTCAGACAGGCTCTCTGGGGAAAACATCAGTTGCAGAAAGATTTCCGCTAAGTTGTCCAATTAAATAAACCACCAGCCAGCTGTCCTGGCAAATGCCAGGATGGCAAAAGCCATTCTCAGCTGCCTTCCGTTTGGCCTTCAATAAGGCTTCAACACATGGCGGTTAGAGCCGGAAAGGGAGGCAAAAATGCCAGACTATCAACCGTGTTTACTCTCCGTCCTCTTGTCTTTTACCTTTGCAGTCCATTCGGAGTAATAAGACCCCGAGGCAATGCCACATTGTCCAAGCCTGCATGTTAAATGATTCATCCTTCGTAATATCTCCTGGAAATACTGTGCGCTCACTAGGCCGTCGGAGCCACTGGCAAAGGTGCATAAAGATGAAGGAGTCCAGAGGGTGACGTCATCGTTCCAGCAACCAGCCGCAGAGTTTTTTCACTTGACGAGGCGCAGTGTGCCAATAAATCAGCACAACCTACTTATTCGTATATTCGACCGTCTCGGAGCTAGGATTGGGATCACATCTGATGTGCTAATGCGGAAAAAAAAGGGCAACGTATGATACGGCAAACTGAGCGAATGAGGCCAGGGCCGACGCCGGAACCAATCAGTTAGACGGGCCCTTGATTTCCATAGAGGGGCTGGTTTCCGTCACAGGACCTGCTATTTGTGGCCGCATTTGCACGTAAATTACATTTGCTCATGGGTGTCATTGGTAAAGAAACGCAGACCTGTTTCATTCCATTAAGAGTATTTTCTGAGTTTTTGTTGCTGAGTGCAGCGCAGCGGCCAGTATTCGAACTCATCCCGCAGTGGTTCATGTGCACCAGAGGCAGCAGCTTAGACAGCAAGACCACCCGAGGCCACAATAGTCAGCATATTAATGTGATAAGTGAGCGCTACCACACATCTGACTGTCAAACTAATTACCCCAAAAAAGAATTGTACCTTTGCACTTCAGTTTAAATACAAATCCAAGCCGTTCTTCAATTAGCCAGTGGCATAAGCTCTCTCAGCCGTGTAAGCATTTGTAACTCACTCATCTGACGCCATCTGGCCAAAAGAAGAGTATGGCATGACGTTCTGGGCCGGACATCATCGCATCCATCGGTGACACACACTGAGACAGAGGGCTGTGGCGTTGCTCGTCCCCCTAAGGCCCGCCCAAGGTGCTCGTCCTGGATGAGGCTGGACACAATCTAGAGTTTGTTTGTTGAGGGGGAGCATCTTGATTTAAAAACATCCGTATTTATAACTCTGGCATCTTGGACGTACAGTACATCGGCACAGAAAAACAACAAGCATTATAATGAGGTAGCTAGATGGTTCATTATTGACACACACCTCACTCAGTGTGTCACACTAAACAGAGTGCCAAGACTCATTTCTTTTTTCTCTACGGAAGTAACAATGTGGTGTCAGCCAAGTTAAAGGTAATTTAGCTGCGGCTGACTCATCCTGTAGGAGAAGCGCGGGGCTTTGGAAGGCTGGGATTAGGTTTTAGTTATCAAAGAAATTACTAAACACAGTGGACAAAATAATTAAAATGTCAACTTTCTCCATCCGAGAGTGGCTGGTTTGCCAATCAAAAGCTGCGTGGGGAAAACCCACAACATCTGCAGCAATGGAATTCCGGTCATTAACATTAGGTTGCTGCGAGAACCAATTCATTTTATGTTATGCTTCATGACTGGAGCTCAAAAGATTAATTAAATCCGCGTCTAATGGCTCTTCCCTGAGCTTCAAAAAAAGAAAAAAAAAACTAACGGCAAAGGGGATTTTGTAACAAGGTTGACGTGTCCGGGACTTCACCCATGGATGATTTCGACGGGAGCTTCATCTCACAAATCAAGAGGTAACCGGTGTGCATGTTTGTGTGAGTGCTGAGTGTTGTATCGGGGGAAGAGATGTGCATCTATCTGTATAACCAGACAGTAGAACTGTGAGTGAGGGCCTTGATGGCAGTCTTGATCCTTTAACCAGTTTGGGTTTTCTCAATGTCCAGTTTCGTTGGAGCCCTTTGCTCACTGAATGGTTTGAAATGCGTTGTTGTGTCCGTACTGTACATTACAGAGTAAGAGGGTTTCTCTCCTTCAGCCTCAGATAACCTGGCTGGAAATCAATTCAGCAAAACCCGGCAAACAAATGGAGGACAGCATGTCCCAAATGAGAGCCCTGGTAGAAAGGAGTGCAATACATGGTGATTAGGGTTTAATTTGGGACACTGAGCCAGCATCTCAGATTTCACTTCTTGTTTTAAAAACAGGAGGCAACAACCAAAGAATGGTTAAGACAATCGTGAAAGTCCTATCTAAAAATATGATTTCATATGTGACTTTATTTGATCATGTGAAAATCCTGTCTAAAAAAATTATTTCATATTTCATATGTGACTTCATTTGAACATGTGAAAATCCTATCTAAAAATATGATTATAATACGCAAATATGCCTTGTATATTTCTGAATATTTCAAAGGATTTCTGAAGCAAGAGATCAACAAAGTATCCTTGTTGCATATTTCTAAGGGCAAAACTAAATTGTTAAGGCATATACATGCATACACATATATATATATATATATATATATATATATATATATTTAAATATATATATATACCGATCAGCCATAACATTATGACCACTTGCTTAATATTGTGTAGGTCCCTCTTTTGCCGCCAAAACACCCCTGACCCGTCGAGGCATGGACTCCACTAAACCTCTGAAAGTTGCGATGTGGGGCCTTCATGGATCAGACTTGTTTGTCCAGCACATCCCACAGATGCTCGATTGGATTGAGATCTGGGGAATTTGGAGGCCATGTCAACATCTTGAAATTGTTGTGTTCCTCAAACCATTCCTGAACCATTTTTGCTGTGGCAGGGTGCATTATCCTGCTGACAGAGGCCAGTGCCATCAGGGAATACTGTTCCCATGAAAGGGTGAACATGGTCTGCAACAATGCTCAGATAGGTGGTACGTGTCAAAGTAACATCCACAGGAAAAGCAGGACCCAAGGTTTCCCAGCAGAACATTACCCAAAGCATCACACTGCCTCCACCGGCTTGCCTCCTTCCCATAGTGCATCCTGGTGCCATGTGTTCTCCAGGTAAGCGATGCACACGCACCCGGCCATCCACGTGATGTGAAAGGAATCATGATTCATCAGACAAGGCCACCTTCTTCCATTGCTCCGTGGTCCAGTTCTGATGCTCACGTGCCCATTGAAGACGCTTTCGGCTGTGGACAGGGGTCAGCATGGGCACCCTGACTGGTCTGCGGCTACGTAGCCCCATACGCAACAAACTGTGATGCACTGTGTGTTCTGACACCTTTCTATCAGCACCAGCATTAACTTTTTCAGCAATTTGAGCTACAGTACCTAGTCTGTTGGATTGGACCACATGGGCCAGCCTTTGCTCCCTTCGTGCATCAATGAGCATTGGCCGCCCATGACCCTGTCACCGGTTCACCGCTTTTCCTTTCTTGGACCACTTTTGATAGGTACTGACCACTGAAGTCCAGGAACACCCCACAAGGGCTGCAGTTTTGGAGATGCTCTGACCCAGTCGTCTAGCCATCACAGTTTGGCCCTTGTCAAAGTTGCTCAGATCCTTACGCTTGCCCATTTTTCCTGCTTCTAACACATCAACTTTGAGGACAGAATGTTCACTTGCTGCCTAATATATCCCACCCACTGACAGGTGCCATGATAATGAGATTATCAGTGTTATTTACTTCACCTGTCAGTGGTCATAATGTTCTGGCTGATCAGTGTATATTTTCCATATCCTTTTTAGCTACATTGATAATAGGTTGTTCTGTGCATGTCAGTCTTTGAATTTTCTCAATATTTATTTTAATTCTAAACTATATAAACAGCCCAAATCTGTATTTAATGTGGCCATCTGCTGGATAATAAAATATAGGTTACTCTTGTTCAATTATAAGGTCTACATTGACCTTGAAAGTTATCCAAGCAGTAGCCCAGCACGCGCTCCTGATAAATGTACTTCATTTGCGTGCAAACTCTGATGAAGTGCAATACAGTTTTCCAGTGACATTTTCTTTTAAATTGCTCCTGATGGTTGCTTTCTCCAGTGTGGTGCCTGCTGTCACATTCATGGCAAGCTGTTGCATTTATCAGGTGTCAATTAGTGCCGAAGAAAACTTGGTCGCTAAAAATAAATCTTCCGAGGTCATTTGTGTATCAGGGGCCCTGATTCTCCTGTTTGTGTAGTGGAAGATGGCATGGTTCACCCCCCATGGGCATGACTCTGGGCTGACCCCCTCCCAGATTAATGGACAGGACCATAAGAAACTTGACGGTGGATGATATCTGCAAGTTGTTTGAACCATGTTGGTGAAGTACATTCCTTACATTCTTGGTTACTGGTTTTTGGTTAGAAATACACCGATATGTTAAGACATGGTAACTTAAACATATATAAAACTTCTGGGGGATTTGTAAGTTTAAACACGAAATGCCTGACTAGATCGAATATGTGTACGGTACACACTTGGTACATTTTTAATGGGAGCAGATATGTTTATGGACCTTACAATCCAATATGGATCTTATGATCATATCTTCTTTTTTTTCATAAGCGTGACAAACTGAAATGTTTTCCGTCAAATCTAATTTATTATCAGTGCAAAGAGGAATGCTCTTTTTTTTCCCGAAGCTCTTATTGTGACAGCTGTGTGGAAACGAGTTCATTTCAGCTGCATTGTATTAATTTATTGCCAATACTTAAGCAGTTTATTTTGCTATGTGGTTCATCATGAAATGTGAGCATATGAAGGCTAACGGTTTTCATGCCAGTTTTAAATACAGTGCAGATCTCCACCGGCAAGACATCTCAGACCATCTAGTAGGTCTAACTTAATACAACTATCCTCCTCTACTCAACAGAATGGCAGTTCACTGCTGAATAACAGCAGTTATGTGAGGCAATGCATCTGGTTTCTGCTGCCATCTGAAATACAGCGCTGCACTTACAAGACCAGGATCCGAGGAAGCATATCAGTGTGTGTTCCAGATTCCTCTGCAGGACACCTCCATTTGTTTCTCTGCTTCTAGATGGATTCAACGCTGATTAGGTAAATGTGTACTTCACCTGTAAATCCATGAGTGTTATGTACTCTCACCACACACGTACATGTAGCTGTATGTATCCGTAGTGTTGATTTTGTGTATTCTGTGTCTACGGTCAAGTCAACTTATGAATATTCACATTCTGATTAACACTGTGATCACTGTCAGTCGCATCAGTCACATGTTTTCTGCTGTCTTTTCTTGATTTTCATTTAACTTAACGGACCTCCCACCTGAAAGTACAAAATTGTGCAAAATGTTACCTAGGTCTTCTAGACTGTAAGCTTTTACATCTTGTTTGCGTAAGAAAACTGACTAATGGTTGTTTATCTGCGGCAGCTCGAATCCTGTTCTCTCAACATTTTGCTGACTTGCCACTTGAGAAATAAACAATGAAGAAATACATATAGCCCACCCATATCAATGTTGCCAAAATGTACTCACTCTCGGGTCACTGTGGAAAGAAATCGATTATCTATTAGCAGAGTTTTTAGACCTAAGGCACAATGTCAGTGCCTCAATTCTCCAATTAGTAAACTCAGTAAAACTGATGTTGATGTTGAGCCCTGAAAATGCATTGCTTTGACTTCTTTGTGTGCCCATTTCTTAGGATGTAGACTACACAATCTGCAATTCAGCTATTTTAGATGATCCTGTTAATGAAAAAAAAGTTTTGCTGAGCTTTTGGTACTACATTCAGTGACCATTTTTAGCTGAGAAGAGTATTGCAGCACTCCATTACAAAGGCACAGCTGCATTAGCAGAGATACTGAAGAGAGTAGATACCTTAAAAATACTAATAAATGTATAAACCATACAACATTAGCAGAGCTGACATTATACTGTACAATTCCTGATTGATGGAAATTAGAGAATCTAGTTGATATTACAAAAAATAATTAATTCACTGTTTCATATCTAGGGATCAACTAAGTATTTTACTTCAGTTTGTAAATGTGAATAAGTTGACTAATAATAATAACAACTATATGTTTTTAGATTGACGGTTTTCAAACTTTCTGACAGAGTAACATGGACAGTATTTGAAGTACATGATTCCTAAAGGACACAACACTGACACATTTAAGACATTTTAGTTTTGTTTGCTAGCACTTTATTTGGATAGTCAATATGTGGACGCTTTACGGACTACGTACTACAGAGAATCTACAACATTTCAATTACCTATCTAGTAACACTAACCTTACTCTTAAATCTCATATTAACCCTTTTCCTAACTCTTACCCAGAAAGGTATTCTGAACCAAACCTTACTCTTAACATTAGCAAGCATTTACTCTGTTTTTTTGTTTTCATTTGTTAATAGTATGAGTATCTGTTGCACATCTACAGATGATAATTTTTATTGTCCAAATAAAGTGTAACCATTTTTTTTGTGTCCACCTTATCAGCCGGAGGGAACGACAGTTTATAAGCTTACAATGCCTCCTGGGCTTTGGGAGGACGTTTAATTACAAACTGGATGAACAGAGACAAGAGCTCCATTGGGAATTGGGCTACTCATTTGACCACTGCAAGGAGCAGGTGTTATCAGAGAATGTTCTGAAAGACAAGCCCCTTGTGTCACAAATGCCTGCCTTGTTTATCAGTACATGCAGTGCAGATGTTTTGGTGTCATGGCTACGAACACAGGCCCACAGGCCTATCTATGTAAGAAGCTAGCTGGGTACTGATCCTTGTCAGTGGCCATGGGCTCTCTCGTTGCAGGAAAAAGCTACAAAGAAACGGTCATCTGCAACCCAGAGAGTCCGTGCAAACAGAGCCTTCTGGAAAGTACGAATCCTGCCCCAAAGCCTTTGACTCCATCAGTCATCTGAAACCACTGGCTGTTTCAATGGGGGTTCCTCAGCGGGCGGACCCGGTTCTCCGTATACATAAGTAAAGTTGCGCTTGCTGCCGTTGACTTGTATCCACCTTTAAGCAGACTACTCTGTCAGCCACACACCTGGCATCTCAACAAAACTCTGTGCTGACCACCCTTCAACATACCTTTAATGACGTACGACGGGCCTTCCTTGAGCTCAAACTACTCCTTCAAATTAGTAGAACAAAATGCATGCTTTTCAAATGGAAGTTACCACGGCAGGCCTCCCTCACAAACTGCAAGACCTTATACAGTATGGATGTGGAATATCTCAATAACTCACTCGATAAGTAACTCTGTCCACATCGACATTAGCCACCTTCAGTCAAAAATCTAATTCAATATCGGTTTCCAATTTCGCAGTACAACTTATTTCACCAATGCTGCAAGATATTCGCTTGTAAAAATGTCCTTTTTAACAGTCTTGGACTTTGGCAAAACAATTGATATAGTTGACCCAAAAAGTTACCTCAATAAATGAAACAAACTCCCTGGTACCTTTTTATTTTTATGTCCGTCCTAGGCAAATCCGGCTTTAACTTAGTTTGCTCTTCAAAATCTTCCTTCTCGATAGAAAGCTGTATTCTAGGAGAAACCTCACACAGGTCATTCCGAAAGTAAAAACTTTCTTTGGCCCTTGTTACATTGAGTCATTGCACCTGCTAAGCATCTATTCACCTGCTTGCATGCATCACCTCATACGGTGAGCATGGCTTTCAGGGTAACGCCCAAATGCTCTCAATGAGCAACCGGTGTTGGGTTCACGGGGGACAAATGCTGATCATTCTGGTTGAAAAAAGAATGCAACAAGGTGAGATGCAGAGCTATACCTGTCCCCTCTAACCAAGCCTTGACATGCCCCATGTGAAGACAAATCTAACTCCAGCACTGGTCTGATCAGCCACCAAAGGAATCCTGAGTAATGGAAGATTGACATTTTGCTGTTTCTTGCTTCTAGCATTGACTTTGCTGTTCACTGCTCCACTGAGCAAAATGCTCTCACCATTACTGGGTTTGTTTGGCTGTCCCACTTGGCGATCTTAAGATGAATGCACTTACAGTAAGTCGCTCTGCATGAGAGCATCTGCTTAATGACTCAGACACTGATGTAAACTGATAAGATGGTCATCGTCATTTTACGCAATAAATAACTACTATTTTTATGGTAACTTTATTATTTATTACAACCCTGTTTCCAAAAATGTTGGGATGCTGCGTAAAGTGCAAATAAAAACAGAATGCAATGATGTGCAAATCATTTAAAATCTATATTTAACAGAAAATAGTACCCAGGCAACATATCAATTGTTGAAACTAAGAAATGTTATTGCTTCTTGAAAAATATATGACCACTTTGAATTTGATGCCAGCAACACATTTCAAAAAAGTTGGGACAGAGGCAATAAAATACTGGAAGAATTGTATAATGCTAAAAAACTAAACCTGGTTGAATATCACACAACTAAGCAGGACAATTGGTAACAGGTCCGTAAAATGATTGGATATTAAAAGATCATTCCAGAAAGGATGGGTCTGTCAGAATTGAGGATGGGGAGGCGTTCACCACTCTGTGATAGACTGCACAGGCAAATAGTGCAACAATTTAAGAATAATGTTTCTCAATGTAAAATTGCAAAGAGTTTGATGACCTCATCATTTACTGTACATAATATAATTAAAAGATTCAGATAATCTGGGGAAATCTCTGTATGCAAGGGACAAGGCCGAAAACCAATATTGGATGTATGTGATCTTCAGGCCCTCAGACAGCACTGCATTAAAAACAGACATGCTTCTGTAGTGGAAATCACTGCATGGGCTCAGGAACACTTCCGAAAACCATTGTCTGTGAACACATTAAGTCACTGCATCCACAAATGCAAGTTATATCTCAACAATACAAAGAAACCATATATAAACAAGAAGGGACGCCGACAGAAATGACAGTGCCCGGGACAAAATTTAACGTTTAGGACCCAAACCACGGGCCAAAGAATTTATTAATGGTAACTATATTACTGTCCAAAAAACAGGTCATAAACGTTTTATTGTTTGTTTTAATTCATAACTAGGCCACATTCAAATCCCTTTGTTTTCAACACAGGTAATTACTTATGTAACATCTTTTCAATTCATAACCTACTCAATCCCAATCAGCCATTACTTAACTGCTACACATATTTAGATGTTCTCTTTTAGATTTGTCCTTCCATTTCTGTGCTCCTAGTTTTGGTTGCATGGTGGCAATGTTTTAGCCAGATGTCATGTCACATCTTTTTTCACTTTTAATGTGACCTATAATGTGAACAAATCAATTGAAAAACAAACTGAAATCTTCGAGGGGGAAAAATGAAAAATAAAAACCTTACAATAACCTGGTTGCATAAGTGTGCACACCCTCTTATAACTGGGGATGTGGCTGTGTTCAGAATTAACCAATCACATTCAAACTCATGTTAAATAGAAGTCATTACACACCTACCATCATTTAAAGTGACTCTGATTAATCACAAATAAAGTTCAGCTGTTCTAGTAGGATTTTCCTGACATTTTCTTAGCTGCATGTCAGAGCAAAAGCCATGGTCCGCAGAGAGCTTCCAAAGCATCAGAGGGATCTCATTGTTGAAAGATATCTGTCAGGAGAAGGGTACAAAAGAATTCCCAAAGCATTAGATATGCCATGGAACACAGTGAAGACAGTCATCATCAAGTGGAGAAAATATGGCACAACAGAGACATTACCAAGAACTGGACGTCCCTCCAAAATTGATGAAAAGACAAGAAGAAAACTGGTCAGGGAGGCTTCCAAGGAGGCCTACAACATGTGACAACAATCTCCCGTATTCTTCATATGAATGGGCTATGGGGTAGGGTGGCAAGACGGAAGCCTTTTCTTACAAAGAAAAACATCCAAGCCCGGCTGAAGTTTGCAAAAACAAACATCAAGTCCCCCAAATGCACATCACCCAAAGAACACCATACCCACAGTGAAGCATTGTGGTGGCAGCATCATGCTTTGGGGCTGTTTTTCTTCAGCTGGAACCGGGGCTTTAGTCAGGGTGGAGGGAATTATGAACAGTTCCAAATACCAGGCAATTTTGGCACAAAACCTTCAGCCGTCCATTAGAAAGCTGAAGAGGAAGTTCACCTTTCAGCACGACAACAACCCAAAGCACACATCCAAATCCACAAAAGCATGGCTTCACCAGAAGAAGATTAACATTTTGGAATGGCCCAGCCAGAGCCCAGACCTGAATCCAATTGAACATCTGTAGGGTGATCTGAAGAGGGCTGTGCACAGGAGATGTCCTCGCAATCTGACAGATTTGGAGCGCTTTTGCAAAAAAGAGTGGGTAAATATTGCACGTCAAGATGTGCCATGCTAATAGACTCCTACCCAATAAGACTGAGTGCTGTAATAAAATCAAAAGGTGCTTCTAAAAAGTATTAGTTTAAGGGTGTGAACACTTATGCAACCAGGTTATTGTGAGTTTTTTATTTTTTATTTTTCACCCTCAAAGATTTCAGTTTGTTTTTCAATTGAATTGTTCACGTTATAGGTCACATTAAAGGTGGAAAAAGTTCTGACATGATTTATCTTTGTCTCATTCTTTTACATCACAAGAACCTGGCATTTTAACAGGGGTGTGTAGACTTTTTATATCCACTGTATTACAACAGCATGGCTCCGTAGTAAAAGAGTCCGGGTGCTAAACTGGCCTGCCTGCAGTCCAGACCTGTCACCCATTGAAAACATTTGGCGCCTAATGAAATGAAAAATACGACACAGGAGACCCCGAACTGTGGAGCAGCTGAAATCCTATGTCAAGCAAGAATGGGAGAACATTTCACTTTCAAAACTACAGCAAATGGTGTCCTCAGTTCCCAAATGCTTACAGAGTATTGTTAAAAGAAGAGGTGATGCAAAACATGCCCCCTGTCCCAACTTTTTTCAAACGTGTTGCTGGCAAATGCAAAATGGGGATGTATTTTTCCAAAAGCAATAACATTTCTCTGTTTCAACATTTGATATGTTGTCTTTGCACAATTTTCAATTAAATATATGAATAAATCATTTGCACATTATTGCATTTTGTTTTTATTTTCATTTTACGCAGCGTCCCAACTGTTTTGGAAATGGGGCTTGCAAGCAGTTGTTTAACAGATCTTTGGTTGAAGGTTTGTTGACCTTAGGTTGCTTTGGGGAAATGCATATGTTTTGTGGAAGTATTGCTGAACCAGGCCAGTGTGAAGCTCAGCTTGCATTAGCACCTCAGCACATACCTGTAGAACTCTGAAAGTAATCTCACATAAAGACACTTCTTACTCTTTTTAGAAGTCCTTGGAATTGATATGTTTAGGAATGTGAAAAATATTTGAGATACGTCAAACGTTTTAAGACATTTTTAAGACAACTGATTGAAGTGCATGCATGTTTGATGAATCCCCTTTGAGAGTTTGTTTGAGCTTCTCACGTTATTGAAACCGTTGCGAAGACCCAGAGAGCGTCGTGTGAAATAGGTTAGTGAGGTTTTCCGTGTCAGTCCAGACACATTTGAAATTATGTTCTTTGTAACTTAATGAAGTATCAAGTTGTCTAAGCTTTTTTTCACTTGGGACATTTTTTGTAAAGTTTAATCCCCAAACAACCCAACACTCTACTGCAGGTGACGACTTTTCAACTCCAGGAGCGAGAGACACTTCCTCAGTTCACTAAGATGATTTTCTAAAGGAGGGAGCTTTACACAAGCTTGCATCACTTACTCAATGTCATTTTAGTTCATTGCTTTCACTGAACTCAACGTTCACTGAGGGGAAGAAAACATTGGTTATTAAATGCCTGCTCCTTTGATTCAGTGGTAAGTGCTTGCCAATCAATATGCTTATGAAATCTGTAACAATCTGCTACTCTTTATACTATACCTTTTATTTTGTTTCATACGAAACTGATTTGTTAACACACAGAACATTATATGTTTTAAATAGCACTTTAAATGTCACTGGAAAAGCAATATAAAGTCTCTCAGAGATGCCAGGGCAATTCACAATTTAAAATGTATGGTGTTGCAGCCATATGAAACTGAGACCAGTATATATTGTACAGTTGAGCCCTGTATCACAGCAATACAAAATGTATTGATTTTATATATTAAAAGGAAAACACAAATACAGGAACAAAGTTACATGGATTAAATAAAATACCTTGAAGAAAAGCAACGAAAGGCCACTTTTCTTTGGTCACATCCGACACATACATACAAAAGTCAATATACAGCCACATCATGGTATTTTCAAAGATGTCAATATCCAATTAGAAGATAACTTTTTTCTACTATATTTTTGCTGCTACCCCAATGGTTTTGACTTGCTTTGATTCTTTTGAACTGTTTTCTCTTACACCAATAATTTATTCAAATAAGTGTGCATAATAAACTGGCTGCACGAGATTCCATTTTGTATACATGTATGATGTGCCTGGTGAGTGTCAGTGTTTTAGTGATTCAAGGCAATGTGGTTTTCTTTGTATAAACATTTGACTCCCGATTAGTGAAATAAATATTCCATAAAACTCCCTGTGTTCACAACATAAGCCGGTGAAGGCACCCGGTTCTATACAACGTTTCATTGTTGTGTCAAGAAAAACATCCAGCCTCCCTCGACTACCGTTCTGGAAAACCTAAAAGATAACTTTTGTCTGGTAACTTTGAGCGCACTAGATACTTCCAATATCCTATGTGTAGTGTATGTTGGTGTTCCCCTAAGTACAAATGAGTAACGAGCGTCAACATGTGCAACTGAAATGGATCTCTCTAGTTAATGATGTTTGTTTATTGCGAGCAAAGAAAACAGTGCCAAATGAAAACAATACATAGTGAATGACAAGAGCGTGGGGAGAGTTTCTGGATGATCCACAGAGGAGACTACATGGTATTCCCACTCTGCCGCAGTGCCTCAGATCTCCAAGTTTCTTCATGTCGAGGGCGTTACTCGAGCAAAGACTTTGAAAAGTACAAAAGTGCAGCTTTCCTGCTTGATGATAAATCGTACATTTACATTTAACCAGTTAGCAGACGCTCTCCTCCAGACCTTATGATGTTTGTGCCATTTAGACACCTGCTGTATGCAGTCATATACTTAATGCATTTCTGCTTGTTGGGTTAACATATTAAATCAGTTTTATGCTTGTCTTGACTACTACATTGTGCCGAACGTGGAGTTGCGGCTACTTCCCCTGGAAAAGCTTTGCCTGGTCTATATATGAACGCCGCCAATCAACCGGGGCGGAAATTTCTTCTCTCGGAACTAACCTAAAGATATTGCAAAAACTTTACACCTCTTCTGTAAAAACTTCGGACACATGATGTAGTGCTAATGGACATAAGAAATCAATTTCGTGTATGCCTTACGGAGACATTCACCAAGGCCAGAACTGCTTTACAGCCCGTGTAGCAGTTGAAGCTGAGCGACGTGCTTGATCAGACAGATCAAACAGCTGCAACCACAGAGGATGATGAGCACAACAGCTTTCAGCACTCGTCTTACCTGCGGAATCTGATCCTCAGGCTGGTGTTGTGAATTGCACCTGAATCTAGCAGAGCTCTGAACAAAACCATGCGTCATCCCATTTCACCCACACAAGTCTTAATCCTTTTTTTCTCTAGTGGAATTATGTTAGAAGGGTTTAACTAAGCGTGGTTAAACGTAACGTCCTTTTCCAGTCAAGCGTATGTTCCCAGGGGCAGGCCAGACCAGGGTTCCCCTGGTCATCTGGGTAACTTGTTCTCCTCTAACTACTGGGCGCTGGCAAATACTTTCTGGTTGGGCGAGCAGTGTGATGAGGGGGATAAGAGCAGAGTTAAAAAAAAGTCAATGATACACTTTTGCACACAAAGCCAAACTTTGGGCCTAAATAAAAAGAATTGCTAAGTTTACCAGCAAGGAAATATTACCCGGTTTCATGAATCTCCCAGTCCTTGGTAAACACGGTACACAGCCACGGAGCAAAATGACTTTGACACCACTGAAACACAGGTTTCTAAACCACTTCACGCAGCCCAGGACGGATTTGAGGTTTGGAGTGCACAACATGAAACGCCCCCAACGGGAGTCGAAGGAGGCGCCGGCGCCGTTAGAGGCCAGGCATATCCCCGTCAAGTCATTCCTAAACGGCCCCTGTCAGGAGGAGATGCATCTAGAAGAAAGAGGGAACGTAATCCCCCTCTCGGCTTGCAAGCCGCTCAGCTGCGATGATGGCGCCGACAGTGGCCAGGGCGCGTCGAACTGGGCGTGTGAACCTGGTTGTGTCGAGGGGACGCGGCTGGGCTTGTTGGCGGCTTGCTGCGTGCTGCGTCATTATGTAGCACTGCCTCTGCTGAGCCACTGTGGATCACACCGATAGTTTCCCGTGTAAAGTAAACAGTGTGTTAACATGTAAAGACACGTATGATGCACCTTGTGGGCGTCGGATGGTGTTTACTGATTCAAGCCAACATTGGTCTAAATGCTAAAATAGAGGCAAAAAACCTCTTTGTCTGCTTCTAATAGCATGTGAATCATTGCCAACACAAAGGACGGCAAGAAACACTTCAGGTCGAATTCATGCATTGGACAAAATTAATAGAGAGAGACAACAGGATGCCAACGTCTTAAGCCTTGGACCTGGGTGTCGATTCCATGTGTGATAGGCCAATATGGTCTCACAGTTGATTCTCCCAAAAAGCACAAAAAGCAATGTTGTGAACTACCCAAAAAAGTAAATGTTTCTGGAACACCCGATGGGTGCAAAAAATCCCGCTCCGCATTTTGGGAGATTTTGTGCGTTTAAGGGAAACACGGTTTGTGTGAAACTGGCCGTATTCCTTACATTTTTAAACGTTGCACTATAGCTAGGTAGTTGAAAAACAGTTTGCCCAATTGAGCCAGTGAGATGTATTTCATTACGTGCTTAATATTTCGAGTGACAGCTAAGAATCGAATAAAGACATTTCCAGCACCTAGCTTCCACCTTCCTATTTTAATTCAACAGATCAGGTAGATGGGCATGTTCTAGCATGGCTTTCCCTGGTCGTACCAGGAGGGCCACACATTGGCTGATGTGTCAGAAGACGTACTAGACCTGTGGATACGGTGGATTTATTCAGACTTAGGTAAAGCTGCTTTCAACCTATCCCCATACTAATGGAAGGTCTTACAGAGTGAACAATTTAAAAGCCCTGGTGACGATAAGATTGTGTAAGTGTACAGAGTTATCTGTACACATTTATTGCTTTTCTTAATGTGTGTGTTTCATGCACATATTTTGTACGTATTTTTCGTTATTGCCTTAATGCAGAGCTCAGCTGCAAAAGGAGAACATTTGGTCAGCTTGAATCCGTGTATATAATTAAATGCATGCAAAACGATGTAAGCGTTTAAATCACTGCCTCTTTAAGTCATTAATAAAAAACATATATGTTTTTAACTGATGTGCATTTTGCAGTTTGAGATCTCACACTGTAAGTGTTGTTCTTTTAGCACACAGTAACTCCCCCATTGTGGACCAATTGTTAAACTAAAACTGGGAAAATAACTCACTAATTAGCAGTGAATATAAATAAACTTTTCAACAAATACTCTACACCCTGGTCTGAGCTCTTAATCCAGCTGTAGGGAGGAAAGACCACTTGTGGGCCCACTGTCAGTAGAACTCTACGCCTTTGAGTTCTGACTCAATTAAAAACTAAATTAAAAATGGGCAGATATGATGTTGATTGCATCACATTTGAGAAAATTTTAGTTTATTCTCTTAAGTATCAAATTGGGTGTAGTATTCTCCGGTGGGGAATCTACCCAGAGTTAGTGGGATGCGTGAGAGAAAAAGCAATGTTACTTCTGTGTCTTTCTGTTTTCATCCCTGGTTATCTGGTGGTATCAGGATTGGGCGAAGGCAGTGCTTAAACCGCGGTCCTCGCTAGGTGCAATAGCCGAAGTCACAAGGCCCGCTTATATAACGGTATCAGGTGACAAAGCAGGGTTCACAACAAAGCCTGAATCATGGTCGACAGTAGCTGTTTGGGGCCCCCTGGTGGGATTGGGTTGGGGGGGCCTTGAACTTTTGATCTGTTTCTTTTTATTCCCTTCTCTTAGTTTCCAAGTTTTGGGTGCCATTTTTACAAAATGTCTGTTGCCGCGGGGCACATTTTGTTTTGCAAAAAAACATGGCATGCATGTTCACGTTAACAGTAATCTGAAGATGATCCAGTTAATTTGCCATTGGTTGGCAAATTGGGTTGAGAATTCTTAACAAAAGCAACTTGGTAATGAGAGTGGCCGTCTATCCCAAGGCCCATGTATCTGAAAAAGTGGTACCATTACTCAGTGTTGCTTGGTACTGACCACAGCCCCAGCTTCCTGATTATTTGGCATGGGGAAACCAAGACACTCAGCTGAAGAGACCAAAACGTACAACGTTATGTCTGGGTGTGAAGTCATGTCAGTCAATTTAGCTTGGGCACTTAGAGCTGAACAATTATGTGTAATTACAACATATCTGTATAGTGCATGACAAAGGCCACAATGCCAAAGCACAACAGTTTTAACATCTTTGTTCCATTTCAATATATAAAAGCATGTATGTGCGCAAAAGGTAAGAATCGCTCAGATGACTTTAAAGGCTGAACGCTCTTCCAGTGATTATGAAAAGAACATCTTTAAAAAAGTCTAATTTTTAAAATTTAGTTGGAGTTCAAGCGTTAGCAGTACTTGAGACTCAGCGCAGGAGATGGGAAAGTGACGTGGAGCCGTAATATGTATTTGTTTCATGTGACCTTCGCGGAGGAGCCGGTCAGCCGAGCTGGGGGGCTCTGGGGTAAAACCAGAGATTACGCAGAACTCAGTGGAGATGCGGCCGTTTCCAGAGAGCCAAGCCATTGGCATGGTAGCACAGGCTCAGAGGTGTCTTCCCTCCATCAGATGTGATTGTTTTGTCCTCCCGAAGGCATATGGTCCTGCTCAGATACATGCCAGACAGAATCGGAGGCGAAAGCCCATGCAGAGAACTTGCCGTTTGCAATGCTGAGTGATCGTCTGGCATTGAGGGCATGTTTAATTAAAAATGTAGTCAAGGTGGAGCAATTCCCATTCTTGATCTGTGAGTTAGGGAACGTGCCTTCAAATTCTCTTAATATTTGTTCCATCGGCGGGACAATAGCAAACCGTGACATCGGAGAACTTAAGAATGTTGGTTGGAACTGGGAGACACTGCATAACATGAAGACAGATGAACACAGGTAATCTCCACTGATAGAGCTGTGAGGGAAGTATAGTCTTCGCCTGGGGCTTTCAGTAGGATGCAGGTTTGCCTCTCAAAGTGTGCAAATGGGGCTGTGATGCCGTATCATTCCCGGCCTGGAGATGACATGGAGAACAGGAACCCGAGAGTTGAGATCTTCTACAGCCAAACAATCCGGCACACAAACGTAACACAGTCAAATCTCTCAGCAGAGCTGAAAGCCCAATTTAAGCGCTGTCGTCATCACCGGGGCTTTTCCTTTTGTAAGGACAACAAGTGCCTCGTGTGCACTGGGGACCATCAAGTCAGCTAACAATTTACTTTTTCTAAAGTTGTAATTAATGCATATTTATAAATATATATATATAAATTTTTTTGTATATTTTTTTTTTGTATATATATATTTTTTTGTATATATATACTTTTTTTGTATATATACATATATATATATACATATTGTTAGGTGATGCAGTGTCAGATAATTCTACAATTATTGTAGATTCTTATCAATGTTTTGTATGTTGACCAGAAATGTATTTTGTTAGTTCTCTGGTCATAAATAATGCAAAATAACTCTGACAGTGTATGGAATGAAGACTGATGGAGAAACTGGTTGTGTTGCTTGGCAGTGTATGCCACACCCTCCAGAACACAAGAAGGAAAAGGAATAATGACATCTTTCAACAGGCCTGACAGCCTGTGGAGGTCAGAACATATATTTTTAAAGACCGCAGCAAGAACTGGAACATTAATCCCCCAAGCCTGGAAACCTTTGCAATCGACAGGTCCACCTGGCATCCACCTGGCAGCCTACCTGTGCCAGAGGGGTTTGGCACCTCAAAGATGCAATCCCACAAAGGAGAAGCAACGCAAAAGACATCGACCTGCAGCTGGAATCATGCCAGTCTCATACAACCTTACGGAAAACAGCTCCTAGCCTTTCTCATTGCAAAGGTAGGAACTATTTTTTTTAAATTCAGTCCTTTTCTTGTGTTTTGTTTGGGGCGGGGTAATTTAATTAATTTACAAAATTATTATTAATATGTATCATTGAATAAATGTACGTGTGTCATCTACAGTAACGTGACTTCCACATCGGCCTCCATGAGCCCCTACACAGGAAACATCAGAAATCCATGTTACCTGCGTGGGGGCCGAAGTAGAGTTGTTCACTAAAACGCATGTTTAAAACGGACAGCTGAACTTCTTCAAGGTGACGTGAACTGAAGCCAAAATCCAACAGACGAGCCTTGTCTGTCAGCCTGGCTTCTACGTGGCACCGTCTATCCGCGTTACCGATCCAACAACTCGGAATGACCCTAAATTATCCTAAACACGATCCGTCATCTATTCTCCAGCAGTGAACGGGGTCTCAGGTCGCACATCTAGGTCACGTAGGTAATAAAAAGCCCGCGCGTTAACCCACCGGGCTCCGGAAAGACAGTACGAATTCCGCCATGACTGACTTCTCCCGCTGTATTAGTCCAACCGGCTGAGAATAGAAGTGCTGACAGCCGTTCAGTCAGCCAGCCAGCCGGGTTGTCCTCCTGAGTATTGGAACACGTCCGCCTGACTAGAAGAGAGCAGCACACTCTCACCCCGTCAGCTCGCCGGGGGGGGGGGGGGGGGGGGGGGGGGGGGGGGGGGGGGGGGGGGTTGTGTCAGCGACAACAAAAACATCTGCAGTGACGAGACACATTCATAGTGAAGTAGGTGTCTAATAATCATCAAAAATTACTTATTAAAAGAAAATCTGGTTTGGAAGTGAAGGGTTTGAGGCTCTTTTGATGGAATAGGGTTATTGTCAGTCAAATGTAATCTGGTTACGGGGTAAAAAAGAGGACAGAATCTTTGTTTTGTGGAATTAACTTTAACAAAAAAAAAGTTATGCAGAGAATGACGAATCACAATCCTATCTAAGGAATTATCTCCTTTGTTAACCCACAATTTCAAAGTTCCACTTATTCTGCTCCTCAAATGCATTAATTCTACTATAATCTATACTATTAATTGCCCTGGATAAGAGTGTATGCTAAATGATGTATATATATATGAATGAAATATATACTGTTGAATTATTCACATGAAACACCCAGCTCAGTAAGTTGCCTGTATTTTGTATGTCAATAGAAAACATTTCACATTTGATCATTAATAAAAGTACCTAATGGAATGAGGGAGTTAGGTCAGTGCTAATGTAAACTCTGCATGGCTAATTCCTCGCTGTGTTTGTCTGTGTGTACCTGACCAAGTTCAAGTTCCATCCACGCATCTCAGGTCGAAGGTCATGTAGTGCGCATAAGTCAATTAATCATTGCTACAGGGTTAGTAGGCAGTGGCATGCAGGCAAGCAGACTGATAAGACAGAGGTCTTATACTTTCCATATACATTTCCTATTGTGTAGAGAAAGCTATCTTCAAGGCAGCATCCATTTAAGCACTGAATCAGACGTCTTACTGGGGGAAAAGCACATTAGCATGGATGCATTTAACCTGCTCATTTGTTTGCGTCATTTGCTCCAATGCACTCTTCACTGTCTACTCAAATCCCATGTATATCAGGTCCAGTCACCCCCTCCACCGCCTGGGTGGTTTTGGTGAACTCTGTGTTTTCGTGGGCGGTGTGCGGTTCCACGCGCGGTTCCCTTGATTGAACCAAATTCGATGACAGCCTTGCGTGCCCGTCACACGGCAAACGCACAGTCACACATTGTCATTTGGGTCGTACTGGGGTAAGACGCGTAGACTATTGACGTAGCCTTTTATTTGTGGAGCGTTGGTGACGGTACATGGGTCAGGAGGGTGGATCATCGGGTCTGAGATTTCGGTTACCAGAGCAAGCCAGAATGGGTGTGTTTCTTTCCCACAACACAAACTCAAAATATCACTCAGTACTAGGGAACTAACGACAACAAGAAAAGCGCGATGACAACCAGCATGAAACTGGAGGTTCTGAGAGACACCCATGGGAGGCTGTCAACTGAAAGCAACCAGAAAATGTTAGCCAAAGACACCCACATTAGACAGCTAATAAATGTGCCTAAGAAAAGGCCAACTGAAAGAAAATCCCACTGCAGCTTATGATGGGGAACAAACGGAGAGTGATGCAAACTAACCTAATTTTCTTAGACATGAGCATTTGTTATTCTAACAAAAAAACATTACATTTTCCATACAAATCGCCAAACAGAGTTTCTATTTCATGAAAGAAAGTTAGGTCCCTCCCCTTTTTTTGTCATACAAAACAAAACAGAGAAAAATTTACCTGCATTTTTCCAATGGAAATATTTAGCTACAAAAACAATTATATGGCTGAATGAATACACCTCCAAGATGAATTCACCTTTTTTTCTGAGTACAGAGAGTGAAAACCACATTCCTTTTCACAGTGAGTAAAGATATCATGTATGACAATGTATGATATATACAACGTCTAATCAAGATAATGCACGTATCTTAGTATTATAACCTTTTTTTCCCAAAAGTGGCTATGAACCCGATGTTACAAAATGGAGGATAGCTTTGGCATGAGACTCACTGAACACATCCTGGAATCAGCAACCCAGGGGATAGTTGGTAAACAAAGTGCACATGAGAAAGAAATGGTGAGACGTATGGTATCCTCAGATACCACGGTTTCCCAAGGACCCCATCACACTGTGCTTGAGGTTAACAATGAACCGTAAGGGGAAGTTAACCATTTCAGTAATGTTATCTCAGCTTCACTAGCGGTTTTCAGCTTCAAATTGATAAACATTACGGAGGTTAATAGGATATCATGTACCGGCCTGGGAATGTTGGGCCAAGGTGCATTATTCTGCCATAAATCTGCCAGCGTCAGCTTACACCATCGTTTGTCTTCCACAGGGGCTAATGTGAATCATAAAAATGTGTGCTGTCAATCGAATTAATCCACTCTAGTGCCATAACCACTTTGCCGAGCAAAACTGTTCATGCAGAAATATATATTTATACATATATATATATATATATATATTTTTTTTTTTTATTATACACTTTGGAAATTGTACGGTATTAAATTATTTGAGTCAATATAGTATCAGTTGTTCAAGTAAATAATGAGAAAATATGAATGTATTCCCATGCCCCATAATTTCTCAAACACTGGATGATTGTACAGATCTGTTGTCTGTTTACTCACATATTAACAATTAAAAGAGATAATGAAAGGCCATTAATGACTGCCAAGCTTGTATAGTAATTGTAATTCGTACCGGCACATATTATAACAACAGATTTGTAATGAAGGTGTGTGCATCCATCAACACACAAAGAGCGCTTTAATGTTTATGTCATTATGATTTCTAATTACATTAAACCGTTAAATTAGTTCTCTGAACAGGAACGTTATTGGTAAGACAATTGTATGATTTGAAGTTGGTGATTAATTACATTTACATACGTTGGTTGATGGTTGATTTTCCTTCTTTTTGATTGCACAAGTGAAGTGTTTTAATTTATTTTGCAATTTCCTGTGGTGGCTGAAATGAGGCTAACAATTTAGATTGAGTTATCTGGTGCAACAAAGATGTTTATCGAGTATTCAATTCGGGTTTAGTACTCAGAGTGTGTGCGTGTGTGTGTGTGATTTGTGTGTACTTGTGGGTACCTGAAGTCCCCACAAAGATTTTTTTATTGTCAGAGGTTAAGTAATGGGTAAAACTGGGCATAGTGCTAAAATTGTGGTTTATATATGATTTTATTGGATCGGTTTAGGTCTATTTGCACTTCTGGTTAGATGTTAATTGCATTTGTTTTCCTGTACTTGTCCTTGTTCAATGAGAATAAAGTTGAGTCTAATTTAAGTTAGGGCTTGGTGAACTTTAGGCATAAAGGTTACGATATTCAGGTTTTGAGGATATTGAGGCTGGGATCAGTGTACGGGTTAGGGAAAAGAGGGAATAATCATTCCAGTTCTCAGAATGATAAAAAATCTAATGTGTGCGTATGCGTGTTCATGGAAATAAATCATGAGTCATCAAGTAGAATAATAAGACAATGGGAAGTTCAGCCTGAATGCAAATGAACAAGACAAGACTGCAGAAACACGATAGTCAGATCTCCCAACTCAAACTGAAGTATAAAAGCAAAAAGTGCATAGAAACTTTTATGATTTTCAGAAAATCGCATTCTTGCACATTTGCTGAATGCAAAGAACATCTGCAGCATTTTATTTTCATGAATAACAAGGAAAATGTAAGTACTACCAAGTTAAAATTATAATGACCATTATTATTATAATTACTACAAGAATGAACCAGTAAGGGATTCAGTTGATAAGGCATTTGGAATTCAGTGTACTACTTTAGTACACTTACTGAAAATGTAGAAAGCAAGAAAACAAAATCTGACATTTTTCCAGATGATATAGCTGTCATAAAAGACAACAGCATGCAGTTAAATTGCATTAAAACTCCAGTCAATTTATGTAGTACAGTTAATTCAAATTATCGTCACTTGTTTTCAGTTAGTTCTGGTCCCGCTTTATTATGTTAGTTTTTCACAAGAGCTGTGCTCCCCTTCTCTTGATAGATCATTTATTATTAATATCTAACTAATTAGGAACTCATAATCTCTTTAAAAAAAACAGGAGTAAATGTAAATTACATTTACACCTGTGGAGATCATTATACCAAGTTCAGCCTTGGTAAATGACCTTAATTGTTGTATTTTGCTTTTACTAGTGAAGGTATTTTTTTGTTGCTTTATAATATGTTAAAGGAGCCATTTGTAGGATTTTCACTGTACAACACAGAAAAATGCTAATTAAAGGGTACCGGGGAAAGATGTTATTTGAAATTAAGTACATCACAAATAGTTTGTAATTGTACACTTGTGGTTATAGATTTGACATTTTCCCAATTATATTTTTTGTGTATCCTAGTCAGGTTGTTGTGCTTTGACAGTCTCAAAGAAATTGGGATAAAGTTCTGGAGACAACTAATACTGGAAGACATTGGTTTAAAGCAATGGAGGATATGATATGGACCAGAAAATTGAGCTGTTTACCATATTTCTCCACCAGACACAGTCTCCACCTAAGTAGCAAGCTAGCTAAATGGGAGTAATAAGATAACCATACATCTCTGTCCATCATCACTTGCCTACGAGAAGGATATGTAAAGCGTTGTTTACTCAGGCAGCCTAGGCTGTAACTTCCAAACTAAATGTTGTGTAATGTTAGCTACAATTCCAAAATAGTTAGCTGTTATCTTGTCAGGTCCTTGGTTAAAACATAGGAAGTGCTGTCTGTCCTTTGATGGGAAGCCCTACAAAAAACATTTGTTCACTCGCTTATAGTTAAACAACAAGCAATATACTGTACTATAGAAACTCTAATACCAAACCTATAATGTTCTAGCTGGGATAGTTATTATGCATTTATCTAGAGTTGTAAATACAGTGTTTTTGCTATTCTCTGGTAAGCTGTAGAGGGTGGAACTTGGCAATTTATCATATAATAAAAGACCTGTAAGAATACGACTCAGAAGCAGAGGTTTGGCCCCAATTAAAGAGTGGGCTGATTAAGGTTTAATGTAAGATCCAGAGACTGGCAACAAACGTGCTCAGGAATACAAGCAGAGGTCGGTACACAGAAAGATTTAGGCAAAAGTACAGACTAGGATTTGGCTAACCCGAGAAACAAAAGTCAGGCTAGGGTCAACAAGCTATCACACGACCTTGAAACGGACTTAGTACGCTGTACGCCCACAAACAATACCTCACACAGAAAGGTGTATGGACCTAGGCTATATACAGAAGGGGCGATGAGGAACAGGTGTTTAGAATTTCCGGTGATTGACAGCGGGGAGGGTTGGTGCGTCTGTGGGAGCTGGAATCTTGGGACTCGGAGGCTGCGTCATCCTGGTGAGGTGTTTGCAGGCTAGAGCCATATGTAGACCTTACAAGACCAACTTCACCCTGAAAGAGTACCGGGTTTACCCATCCATAGCTGCAAGAGAGGCAGAGTCTATAGGAATGAGGCGCAAGCAGCCACCCCAATAAGAACACGTCATACACAAACAGGGACCCAGAAGTCCTGCTGAATCCAGCAACGACAAAAGAAATTGGCTACACTGAACTTAGTAGTCTCTGCATGAGGTGAACTGGGAGTGATTCCTTTAACCGGTCTCTCTTTTCACAGCGATTTGAGCCATTTTAATGAGTGTAAGCCTGTAGTACTCTAAACATTTTACCCAACCCCGTGACAATTGCCCCTGCCCGCAACTTTTTATCTGAATGCACTGTTTTTATACATAAGAAAGGCTTAGGTTGTTAAATTTAAATGTTAGGTTGACCATCCATGTGAATTGCAGGAAGCAGAGAATACAAAATGTTTGGGTTTGGTACAGATCGTCTGTGCTCCTAAAGCATTTATAAATGTTCTTACAGCATTCCATCCTGGGATGGAAATTACCTCTCGAACCGTAGGAAATTTGTCAATGCCTGCGAAACTCATCTCTGCTCACCTTTAAATGACAAACACAATAAAGTGTATGAATGTGATAGTGGCACCTGAAGGGATCGCACATCCTATGTGTATCAACAGTTAGTGATATTCCTTCCCTCAAACACGTTCATCAAGAAGTGTGAAAACCTTGCAGGCTGGACCGCGTCCCAAATGCCCCCCCCCCTTGGTGGCCTACCTACCCGCAAGCATTTGAACAAAAGGTAGTGCGCTACAGAGGGAAAAGGGGGCCATTTGTGGTTAAGCTGCCGTCTCGTTTCCATGGCAGCCGCAGCCGAACATGTAATTTAGAGAACTAAGTTGCCGGTGTGATCCGAGTGCGACATAACGATTAGCCAGCCTCTCAAGACGGAAGACGTGTTTGTCTGAGGCCGGACTCAAATTGGTAAGAGACAAATATTACTTTGATGTCCACCAGGAACGCTGAGAGAAAAAGAACTCAGGCAACCCCTGTATTTTGTCTATCCATGTCTACCCTTTTATGATTGGAAGACTACGGTATGAGTCATAGTTTCCGATGACCAGTGCCTCGGGTGGGTATCAGGCCCTTTTGATGCGGTTGAACACTGCACATACACACCCTTGCACTTTTTTCTTGCATAACTCCCTATTCTTTTTTGTTGCATTTGCGAAAACCATACTGGATACCCTGTTATGAATATTCAACATTGCAGAAACTACCGAAACAGATGTAGCAGTGGCAAGTGGAGATCTTTTATCTTTAGTATCCTCTGAGTGGCTTTAATGAGAGAAACCCAAAACATTTTTGTGGGCAACTTTGCTACAGAGATGATGCAGTGATGACGGGGCCCATTCTTATCTTCTAGGGTTCACCTTCTGTCTATGCATTTTGAAGCAAAATCAAAACACTGAAAAGCCCAACCCTGCCCAGCCCGGAACAACCCTGCCCAACCCAACCCTGCCCTGCCCA
>JACXGI010006696.1:0-10861 GCA_016801175.1 Esox masquinongy
TGTGTGTGTGTGTGTGTGTGTGTGTGTGTGTGTGTGTGTGTGTGTGCGTGCGTGCGTGTGTGTGCGTGCACGTGGGTGGGTGCCTGTATGCTCGAATGATGGGGTTCTGAATCATCAAAGCCACTAAATTAGGTGATCATGAAACGTAATTTACTTTTTTAATTGGTTATCTGCATGGTGTGACTATTTCTGCAAATGAAAGTCAATATAGCACAGTTGAAATGTAATTGGGTAATTGTCAAAATGCCAGCCAGTCTGTTACATCATCATACATCCCATTATTGAGAGGTTTGATTGGTGACTATAAGTGTCATGTGACTGTCCTATGCATAGCCACTCAGTCTTCCTTTCACTCACATTAAAGCCTTTCTGTGCAGCCTGATAAAGGGCTTTAAATTAATGACATTTTAACTACAGCTCTTTGTCTGTCTTTGTTCTCGGAGAGCAAGTTAGAGAATACTTACCTTAGGACAGGACAATATCTGGTCAACCCGAGCTGTTCTGCCGAATAACATTTATCAAATATATATACGTTAATATGAACGTGTTTGTTTAAAACCAACCGAACTGAATAATCAAGTGGACAAATTCCTAGTTTAGTCAGAATAACTAGGAAAAGGTCTGGCAAACAGAATTAAATGTATTGACTTGGGCACTGGATTACCAACATATTACCCACTTGCCATTGCGTCACAATACGACCTAGACTGAGAAAACATTTTCATTTACATCAACGACCTGGGAGCAGTTCAGGTCAACTGCCTTACTGAGGGACAGACCAACAATAGTATTCACCTTGTAGGTTCTGTGATTCAATCTAGCAACCTTTTGGTTATTAGTCAGATACTTTAACTGCTAATACCTGCCGCCCCTGATGTTCAACAAAAACTCACTCTAACATAATGTTTAATGTTTGTGTTTTGAGTGTTGCCCTTTTTGTATATGAGTTTTTAATGAGTTATCTGAGTTTCTGTTCATTTTTCAACTGGTTTTGTTTTTCTTTGACTACGTCTGTCCCTAATTCACACTTTAAAGATGATTGAGCAAGTAACAATTCATGAGGTCAATTTTTATTAACTAACAATAACAGATTCCATAGTACTGATCTACAACCCTGTTTCCAAAAACCGATGGGATGTAAAATGAAAATAAAAATTTGCACATCAGAATGCAATGATGTGCAAATAATTTAAACCCTATAATCAATAGAAAATAGTACAAAGACAACATACCAAATGTTGAAACTGAGACATTTTATTGTTTCTTCAAAAATATATGCCCACTTTGAATTTGATGCCAGTAAAATGTTTCAAAAAAGTTGGGACAGAGGCAACAAAAGACAGGAAAAGTTGTGTAATGCTAAAAAAAATAAACTTGGTGGAACACCACCCAACTAATTAGGTCAGTTGGCAACAGGTCAGTAACATGATTGGGTATTAAAAGATCATTCCAGAGAGGATGGGTCTGTCAGAAGTGAGGATGTGGAGGGGTTCATCACTCTGCGAAAGACTGTGTGGGCAAATAGTGCAACAATTTAAGAATACAGTTAAAATTGCAAAGAGTTTGGGGGTCATATACGGTACATAATATCATTAAAAGATTCAGAGAATCCAGATAAATCTTTTCAGGCAAGGGACAAGGCCAAGAACCAATATTGGATGGCCGTGATCTTCTGACACTGCATTAAAAACAAACATGATTCTGTAGTAGAAATCACTGCTTGGGCTCAGAACAGAGTGAACAGAGTACATCGCTGCATCCACAAATGCAAGTTAAAATTCTACCATGCAAAGAAGAAACCATATATAAACAAGATCCAGAACCACCGCAGCTTTCTCTGGGCCCAAGCTCATTGAAGATGGACAGAGCCCAAGTGCAAAACTGTCCTGTGGTCTGACGAATCAAAATTTGAAATTATTTTTGGGAATCATGGATGCCATGTCCTCTGGACTAAAGAGGAGAGGGACCATCCGGCTTGTCATCAGCACACAGTTCAAAAGCCAGCATCCATGATGGTATTGGGGTGCATTAGTGCACATGGCATGGGTGACTTGCACATCTGTGAAGGCACCATTAAAGCTGAACAATATATACAGGTTTTGGAGCAACATATTCTGCCATCCAGACAACGTCTTTTTCTGGGAAGGCCTTGCTTATTTCAGCAAGACAATGCCAAACCACATTCTGCACGTTTTACAACAGCATGGCTCCGTAGTAAAAGAGTCCGGATGCTAAACTGGCCTGCCTGCAGTCCAGACCTGTCACCCGTTGAAAACATCTGGCACATTATGAAATGAAAAATACAAAAAGGAGGCCCTGAACTTTTGAGCAGCTGAAATCCTATATCAAGCAAGAATGGGAATACATTTCACTTTCAAAACTACAGCAATTGGTCCCCTCAATTCCAAAATGCATACAAAGTATTGTTAAAAGAAGTGATGCAACACAGTGGTAAACATGCCCCTGTCCCAACTTTTTTGAAAAGTTTTACTGGCATCAAATTCAAAATGCAAGCAAGCAAGTTTATTTATATAGCACAATTCATTCATAGCAGCAATTCAATGTGCTTTACAATGAAAAGAAAAATATAAAAATGCTATAGAATTGTTACATTTACAAAGATGTTATTCCACTGATAGCACCAGAACTTGCACTACAGAAAAACTATTGGTAAAACATAGAAAAATAGAAATAGAATAACAATACATCGAATTAGAAAATAGAAATATTCCATGAGGCAGCTATAAAAGCTGTAAGGCTAAACAGTGTTGTTAAGTCTAAGCGCTCAGTCATAGGCGTGTGAAAAGAGAAGTGTTTTTAACCTGGATTTAAAAATGTATACGTTTGGGGCACGTCTAAGATCTCCTGGTAGTTTATTCCAATTTTGAGCAGCATAGCTGCTAAATGCAGCTTCGCCATGTTTAGTTTGGACTCTGGGCTCTACTAGCTGACATGTGTTCATGGATCTAAGAGCCCTGCTCGGTTTGTAATCTTCAAACATATCAGAAATGTATTCGGGGCCTAAACCATTCAATGATTTATAGACAAAAAGCACCACTTTAAAATCTATTCTGTAACTGACTGGAAGCCAGTGCAAAGATTTAAGAACCGGAGTGATGTGCTCTGTTCTCTTGGTCCTGGTTAACATTCTAGCAGCAGCATTCTGAATGAGCTGCAGCTGTTTTACAGTCTTTTTGGGGAGTCCAGTTAAGAGGCCATTACAGTCAACTCTACTAGAGATAAAAGCATGGACGAGCATGTATTTTTCCAAAAACAATAACATTTTCATGCTCTTCTCATCACGGACAATTTCAGACATGGGATATCGGGCATGTGTACTAGTAGTAGTAATTACCAGATCAAAACAAACAGAAATGTTTCGGTATTTCAGCACTAGAGTTGATGATCCCTATTAACGATTCTCTTTGGAAGGGAAGGCTACTGATTAAAATGATCCCCCATTTGTGTTTAGGTTTCCCCAAAACCTAAACGCAGTACCAACAAACATCTGGAGATGGCTGACCAAGACGTTTTTGCAGATTTGCAAAAAAAATCAATAGTGTTCACTGTCACGATAAACTGCTACAAATACACTATTGTAGAATTGCCAATAGCCAATAAGCCAATGTTTTCCTGGAGCAGTGGGTATACAGAGGTCGTTTGGTAGTTTAAACCAGTATATATGCTCTAGCAGTAGAGGCAAACCTTGCAATGAAAGCCTAACGGTCTCCTCTTCCTAGTGACATCCCTTCTCCTGTATTCAGCCAACCAACACAAATGGATTCTTCGGCTAGCATCTGCAGCGCAAAGTGGCTATTTGTTGTTTTTGTGCTCTCTTCTGTGTCCCAGTGTAATAACTGAGTGCAATAAGGTTCTTTTGTGGTCCCCATTTTTTTCTTTAAATGTTGAGCCAATTTGGATTAAATACAAGTTAGCATTCTGCTCACTGTGAACAGGAGGCGAAAGCAGATAATTCCCTTTCCATTTGGCACTGACTGCCTCACACATTTGGTGAGTGTTTCTTAATTGTTACATTCTCTTAATTTAGGCAAGCTAAAGTCCATTGCAGGACTCTATTATTTTGTGCCTGTCCAACAGCTTGTCTCCAATGAGAAGTCATGTTTGTGAATAGCATCGCACTGACTTAAAAATCAATTAAATGCTGATACTGAAAAGTACACTTCACTGTACAATTGCCCCACGGATTTCTCAGTGAGTCGCATTGAGTAGAATGTTTCCACTACTTCTCTAGTGCTGTTTAGGTTTTTAGTATGACAAGGAAATAATAGTATTACCTCCAACCAAACTGTTATCAAAACACTACTCTGCCCCTGAATCCTACCAACAACAGTCAGAATAAAATGCTGTCATTCATGAATCATATCTTGTGATTTTCAGCGTGTAACCAGAGGGGGCAACTTCATGGTGCCTCTTACGTTTCGTTTGGAGATTAGGGAAAAAACACATTTGCATGAAAATGACATTACTGAAATCTCATCAGATGGAGCTGGGCAAGGCTGAAGTGTCATCCTCGTGAGATGGGGCTAGTGTCGTATCTTTAATTGAAAAAAGAAAAGGTGATAAAACCTTTCAGAGATAAGCTGAGCGGGCGTTTTCATCTTCCTTCACCCCTGTCCCTTCATTTTCCCCCTCCTACACCCTCATTATTTATTTATCTCCTGTTTTGCCCAGACCGTATTGGAGTTTCTGGTATATTGTGTGCTGAATGACTATGAGCTACAACCGTAAAAAAAAAAAAAGAACAGGTCTCAGATGAACTGGTTTGAATTCATTTTAAATTTAGCTTCCTGTGAAGTGTGGCCAATTCAAATAAAATTCAAATATATTGAAATCTGGAATTGAACCCAACCGTTACAGTAGCTTTCAAAAAGTACAGAGTTCAAAATGTACTGTTTGTATTTTGATGACTCATGCTCTAGAAAGGCTGAATTCTATTTCCCCGAAGGGATAAGCCCATTGAAACAGTAGCAGGTTTGCCTACAGGCTTGGTAACCATGTTTGACACATGCAGGGGAAGTATTGCTAAACACTAAAGGTCTTCAGGTATTAATATCCCTGATTTTCTTTTGTTTTATCCTTCTCAGATATAGGAGAAACCCTTCAACATCTTGACTTTTTTTCGTATGTATTTAGCCAAGTTAAATGCTTAATTAAATCAGTTCTTATAAGGAATATCATTAAAGGCCAATTTTATTTGATTTTCTAATTTCTTTATATACATTTATATATACAGTATAACTCAAAAGTTTGGACACTTTCTCACTGTATACACATAATATTGTGGTCTTAATAAATTCCTAAGTCAAAATGCTTAAGTGTCCATCTCATGACAAGTTAAAGATTAAATTAAGATCTTGCACCATTGTTTCATATTTCAGAGTGTTTAGAAACTGTTTATATGAAAGGGTACTGTGGCAAACCAAGAGCATATCATGTATTCATCAATAGCAACTGCTCTTAGAAAAAAAAGGCTTTATCGTGCATAGAACGTTTTGGTCAAAAAACAGTTTTTACTATCAAATACAAAAAACAACAGCCAATTCAGGATGAAGACACAAGCATAGAGGTGGTACTTAAAGGGTCACTTCAGAAAAGGGTCACGTTAGGTCATGTGTAAAGTATCATGTCTGAGGAAGTCTCCATGTTATACCAGTTGCACTAACACTGTGTCAAAGTGTATGTAGTTGCGGTTGTCCTTGACAGAGCCATTACATGCCTTTCAGAAATGTTCCTATCAGTAGATATAATAATAAACGTTCAAGCAGTCAACATTTTTCCTCATTCTAAAAGACTATACCCCTGTGGAGACAAGACTTCCTTTTATTGCCCTATCCCCCCTCCTAATCATCATCCTTTTAGACTAACTGCTTACTGCTAGCTAGCTAGCTAACTAACTTAACATTACAAAACACAGACAATGGCTTGTCATCATGAAGGAGACATTTTCTGAAGTGATCTTGCATGGTGATATTGAACCGTATATGTTTGAAACAGAGCTTACAACTGACAATACAAGTGCACTTACGGGTCAAACACTCTGACAGGTTTATCAAGACCAAGATGGCATATAAGTGTATTAATTCTATTGATTTGTGCCTTGTTTCTTGTTAAACAAACAGTGTCTGTGGGAATTAATTTACTGCAAGTACAGTATGAGTACTGTGTGTATATAAACTAGAGTAGCAACTGAGATCTCTAGCTAGCAATCATTATGTAAAACAAATAGCTACTCTTTTTAGATATGGCTATTGTTAAAGGTTACTACAATATTGGAACCGAACTCTGCTTGGTAGGGATCTGAATACCTGGATAAAATGATTCTGAATTATTCTGGCTAGTTAGCGTGAACATGTAACAGAACAAATAGTGCCGACCAGATTTAGTGCACAGTTGAGATAGCATAAATTCACTTGTTGGATCTGTCTGCCTGGATTAAATTATTCTGAAGTTATTCTCGCCAATTATGCAAACGTAGTAGAAACAAATGGTGCAATCGTTCATGAAACCAATGACCAGATTATGTGGAAAGTTGAGAAGGCATGAATTTGTTGTCAAAATGAAATGGTAATTGGTCAAAGTTTTTTTTTTTTCAATGTGTAAAATGTTTCTGTTTTTGCCAGTTGTAGTGGGAGAACCATGAAGGTGTAGCCTACATGGCATGTGCTTGGACCTTGCCTTGGGACTACCTGACAACTCCTAGCTGAGTCTGCCCAAAGTCACCGTCCTTGTTCACGTCTGCCTGGTTGTGTAGCTGACCTAGATTCTGGACACAACCTACCTGTATTTTTGATCTGCTGTCCCAAAAAGGTCATGCACTTTTTTTTATCTCACCCATTAAAGCCAGAAGAAGACTGGCCATCCCTCAGAGTCTTGTTCCTCTGTAGGTTTCTTCTTAGGTTTTGACCACACCAGGGAGTTTTTCCTATCCACTCTGCATCGACTTTTCTAGCTCATCTGTGTTTCTGGACTGGGTATCTGCACATAGTTTGCAAGTAGTTGAAACAGCATGAATTCTCTTCTCAAAGGAAATTATCATTATAATTTTTTTTCTACTGGTAAATGTGTGTTAATTTTATAATTTGTTGGCAAGGCGTAAGTGGAATAAATAGATCAATTCAGAGGAAGTAGATTCCACCTCATAATTAAAATGAGCTTGTTCTAGATTGTGTTGAGATCTTGTGCTTTTATAACACAAATGTATCATTGCTAACATTAGTAATTAGTACATTAAGTACTTGTGCTTTGGTGAAATGCACCTTTAAACAAAAACAAAAAATAGGGCCCATAGGGTGGACAAGACTGTTGGGCCAGTAAGCTATAAGTTGCTGGTTCCCCAATTGCGCCTGGGTCATTGCTGTAAAAATTTTCTTAGCATACTTACCTAAAATAAAATAACAATAAAAGGAAAAAATAAATTTTAGTTGTAGTAGAATGACAAAACAGTTTGAAAGCCCTAGATGGGAGATATGCAGATGGATATGATGCTGGAAGCGCCAGTAGGCGGCACTCATCTAAATATCAAATCCCACTTCCCCAGGGCTGTGAATGGGACATTGCCCTGCATTGGGTGAAATCTTTCAGATGTGATATTAAAACAGGTGCCCTGACTCTTGCTGGTCACTAAAGATCCCATGGCACTGATCTTAAAAGCAGTTGTGCTAATCCGACTCTTGCGTGCCGTGGTCAAATTTCCAACCTCTTGCCAACATGACATAATTAATTATCCCTGCCCACAATTGGCTCATTTATCCTGTCTCTTACCCTGTGTGACTATTCCCCGGGTCGTTGCTGTAATGAGAACAAATTCTCAGTCAACATGCCTGGTAAAATAAAAAACATAAAAATGTATTTAAGCAACGAGGCACAAGAGGCAGTGCTGTGTCATGAATGCAGTCACATCTAAATGGCATTGTTTGGCCTGGCATGATAGCAGAGAAGCCAATATTGGTCAACTGCTGATGAACCCCAAGGGTTCTTATTAATGAAACCGTTCTCTATACCTCTTTTAGGCGTTCCATACATTAAGTTAGCAACATAACCCTTTATGGTTCTACATGGAACTTGTTTTTTTTAAAGAGTATATGCTAAGTGCTAGCATAACCAACCACTGTTCTCCATTTTTTAAATTCAGTGACATTGTCTGAATCCGTGGGGGCAAGGAATGATCTTACTGCATCATTCATCTGGCAAATGAGAAAAGGTCCATTCTGGCCCAACGATCTGGATGTGGTCCGTGGTATCACGGTAGACCACGCGGCTCTGTGATATTGTAATGATGAGTGATGGCTGGGGCAAGAGGAGAGGCTGAGGAGAAGAGCGAAGGCTGCTAATACGCTTCTTCGTCTGGAACGGAAGATAAGAGACTGATTAAGACGAACAGCGTCCAGCCTGTTGAAGACATGATCATTAAGCACTCCAGCCACTAACTTCCTTAACGGCCCTTCACAGAAAAGAGAGCAACAGTGTCAGTGTGTGTTCCAGCGTGTGTGTGTGTGTGCGTGTGTGGATGTGCGTGCGTGCTTGCATGTGTGTTTTCAGACCCAAGTGGTTTTGGTTGTTTTGTGTTTGTGAGTGTGTGTCTAATGCACTGGAGCTCTGGAGTTCTGCCTCTCCCTCAGTCAACATTTTGTATCTGTGTAGATAGCCAGCTTGTCCATTTGGGAGGTTCAAAGGTCAACTATTTTCACCTCAGCACAGTATTAGTGTTTGAAAGGGGAAATAAATATTGAAAAGACAGAAAAGATATTGCTTTACCATCGTAGACAGCTGATGAAGCTTGTGCACTAGTCCATGTTTCTTTCTACGACGTGACAGGCTTTGAGTAGCATAAAGAATATAAAAGGCATTAGTAAATTTTACACAATCTAATTTCGGACTACTATATATGTGGCATTTTGTAAGAGAATTAGTGTGTTCAGTTAATAAAAGGTTGAAAATCAGCAATGCTCTCATCTGAGACAAAGCGCGTACATGCAATGCAAGGTAAACTCCACTAATCAACCGCTGCTGATTAGTGACATCATAAGCACACATCAACTGAGCGTCATCGATGGCGATATAAATCACACTAACCAGACGGGATGAGCAGTGCGTCCCCGGGATGCCTCAGGAACAGCCGACTCCTGGATGCACTGCCGATTACATCAGGTTTGTAATTTTTGATCACTCAAGCGGTTTTATTGCTGCTCCTCGCATAGGCTGGCCCGGTAACAGAACAACAGATGGCGAGACCTCCGGCTCCTGTTAAAGCTGCTCCCTGCCAGCGGGCACTAAAGTGCAGATTTAGGCTGCCATCTGAGGCAAATGTGTGTGGGCGTTTGTGTGCCTGACTGCGTGTGCGTGAGTGTGGCCGTACCTCTGTGTGTTCACACATGCCCAACAGTGTGCGTTTTTCAATAACACCGTTAATAAGTGTACCGGTGTTGTGCAGCCAATGACTGCTGCGTGTCACTGTGTGTCACTGTGTGTGTCACTGTGTGTCATTGTGTGTGTCACTGTGTGTCGCTGTGTGTGTCGCTGTGCGTGTCGCTGTGTGTGTCACTGTGTTTGTCACTGTGTGTGTCACTGTGTGTATCACTGTGTGTGTCACTGTGCGTGAGTCTCACTATGAATATGTGAGTGTTGTGTTTTATTTTTTATCCTGTTCCAGCTTCCTCTACCTCCCTATGCATTAAACATTTCTGGCACCTGTGCTCTGTCTGAGCGAGAACCTGTCCTTTCTTTATCAAAAGAGTATCTTAACTGGGGAGAAGTCAACTCCATTGCTGCACAAACATACCAGGGGTCTTCAGCAGGAAGTCGAGCCCACCTACTCACGGGCAGAATGTAGAAGCGGCCCAATGTCACTGAATGGACAATTCAGCAAGGAGTTCATTTAGAGTTCATTTGGACTTGGTGAAAATGAACTGTACAAACTGACAAGTGTCTTTTCAGAGTCAAAACAAAAATTGCGATCCAAGAGGGTAACGTTATAGTTTGTTTCTCTGTGTGCTAGTTGGAATATGTGTTTTTCACAGTCTCTGAGTGCTGTTTGGCTCCCTGTCTGTTGACGATAAGTGGGTGGACTACATTACAGTGTATATACATGAGAACAATTTTTATGGCACTGCCCACGGTAAGACTACCAGTGGTAGACAAGGAACAGATCTGGCCAAGGGAAATATAAAGGCAAACATTAAGTCGGCTCTGCATGCCATTAGTGTGCTCTACAGAACGTACTTGACAAATGAATAATGAAATTCCCCACCTAACACCTCTGTCTCTTCTCCATTAATTAACACAATATTTCTGTTCATGCACAACTGCAATGCACCTCACACAGAGCACACAAACATCCTCCTCATAACACATTTCAGTGATATACTAGATGCAATTGTCAACCATTTTGGTGCGGGGGATTTGTACCAGCAAGCTTTTGGTTAACAGCCCCGCCACTTGGCTGCTGTATATATGCACACTACTTCGTGCTGTCATGCCTATACTGTCCATACAATACCTTAGACCACACAACTCCCACACAAGGGAAAATGACTCACTTTTCTCTTCATTCTCCACCAAGGCCAAGCGCAAGCTTATTTTCAGAGATATAACAAAAAAACCAAGGCTCAAGTATTTCTACATAAGAGTTTTGTTATCCCCAAACTCTTTGAATTAATTGGTTCTCTGCTGCAAGGACGTCCAGGGGAACAAGCGCATGAATCCAAGTAAGAACGAGACGTTCTTCTTCCAACATGATAAGAAACAATGCCAGCGGCACTATGCCATTGGATTGGGGTTCTGTCCCTGAAAGCCTGAAGCGAACAACGTTTTGTTTGTGTGAGTCTCCTGCAGCTTCTTACTC
>JACXGI010006696.1:10961-40993 GCA_016801175.1 Esox masquinongy
TTTCGGGATGTGACAATGTCCGACAATTTCGGGATGTGACAATGTCCGACAATTTCGGGATGTGACAATGTCCGACAATTTCGGGATGTGACAATGTCCGACAATTTCGGGATGTGACAATGTCCGACAATTTCGGGATGTGACAATGTCCGACAATTTCGGGATGTGACAATGTCCGACAATTTCGGGATGTGACAATTTCCAGTGACTGGGCGAATGGTTGCCAAATTGTTCCCAACAACGAATCCAGGGAATGGAAAGACATACACCTGTGTAACAAAAAAAAGTAAAAAAAAAAGTGTTTTTTCACAGAAAGTAAATATATGTTTTGATTGCACAAGGCTCAGAAAACATTCCTCTGCTCGCCATGCTCCCAGTGTAGCATTGTCTGTTCTCACAGCGCCTATCTGTCTAATTTCCTGAGTATACTTTCAGTTTCCTTAACCAGACATGCTTTTTTTACACTTTGCTGAGGCAGACATTATAATGTCTAATAACAGGCTACATCTAGTGCTGCTTGGATTTAGCAGAAATACCTCAGCTTATCCAAGATGGCTGCCACGGATTCAACCATGATTTAAGGGTTTTTGCCGGGGCAGTCAGTAGGGAGTTGGCTGTGAGTACGGATGGTGTGTGGATCAACACTGGGCATGAAAACAAAAATAACACACCCCTCTTTGCTCCAGGCAGTACTGTCTCCTTGCCTGCTCGCCGGTCATATTGAGCCCCTCAGAAGATGTAAAGCTGTAGCCTGGAAATCAGCTTATCGTTAGTGCTTATTTTGGCCCATCTGTTACCGTGTGGGGGATTGGCTGTGTGCTGTCTTCCAGTCCTACTGTAGATTAGCTCTGTGTGGTCTTCCTGTGAAGGGCCAGAAAACCTCCTCAGAATTCATCCACAAACTCCAAACAATCATGAAAGTATATTAACAATAATAGTGTGAACAAACAGATGCACATTCTAGTAAGTCTTGACATGAATCCTCATTGCTAACGCACCGTCTCACACCTCCATCTCCTATCTAGTCAGTCAAGGACTAATTATGAGGCAGTGATCGGATGATGGCCAGGCTGTTTCCACTTTTAGACTGGTTTTACTCGGAGGAAATGGATTTCTGCCCGTGTTGTTCTCCCCAAACCCACAAATGTCAGAGACGAATTGGATTGGCATTCCCTGTGATCCCGTTGGTGCAGGAAAAAGCCTTACACGTCATTACAACCACACACCTCGCTAGAGTTACATTCTCATAAAAGAATGCTGAATAGTACACTGTACTGTAGGTAGAAAGAGCAGAACAATTTGCGTCCTTGGGAAAGCAACAACTGACGTTGTTCTGTCCTGTGTGGTGGGGAACGCAAGCACTGGACCTTCCAACGTGGGTGGGTTCTGTTTCATTACATCACGTGATTTGTCACAATCTCCAGCCTTCTTTTAAACCCATTTCCCAATTTCTCTATGTCTTTCTTCACCACGGGGAGCCACACTCTCACACTTTCTACCCTGCTTCGCCTTTATCTCTCGCGTGGACCACAAGAGGCGACTAGGCATCAGCTAATGGGTATCCGTTTAAATAAATATATTTCCCTCTCTCCCTCTCCTTCCCTTCCCTGTCTCTCCTCTCTTGCTCTGACAATTTACAGTAAGAATCTTCAGGAAGTGTCCAGAATATGCTTGGCTCTTAACATGCCAGTGAGCGATGGTCAAGGCTTGGCCATGGCACGGAGATGTCCCTCAGGTCCCTGATGGCCTTTATTTAACCATTACCCCAGAGCCACGTGCCTCAGAACCTGTTATATGCTGTTTTCTTCCCACAAATGAGATGGTTTAAATGTAGCAGTCAGTGGTGACTGAGACGGAAGCCAGTGCTCTAACAGCCACCCTGTTTGTTTGGGTGCTTTATCACATCAGCACGTTTTGGATCGGGACATTTAAAACCACCTGACATTATCTTTGACACAAACAATTTGGGATCCATTTTTCCATTAAAATGTGTTAGTAGGGATTAGGGCTCCTACACCGGACCTCACCGATGTTAAAACAGCGACAGGCCTGGACTGAAAGAAAGCATCAAACTCCGTTTGGGAAGTGATGTGGCACTGTATTGACCTCTATGGCTTTTCTCAGAATCTGTCTCCTTTATTCCTGAGCCACGGTTCCCAGGACTTTGGCCACACCGACGCCAACACTGTCTCTCCTTGGCTGCTGATCTTGAGTTAGCGTTTCTCTTCCGCAGTTGAACTCTAATCTGGATATCGCGGCCCAGATTGCAAAATGACACGTTTTATGGTAGAATCTCTGCAACCGATGGCTGTTAAAACTGGGACCAGAGACACTGACCTTACGACTGCAAACACTCTCCAGTTCCATTGATCCTTGTCCTATGGGTTTGAACCAATACGGTCTGACACAGCTAAACTGTTTCGGACTCAAACGCAGATTGACTTTTGCTTCGGTGTACCGTTTTACCAACCATGGCATTGTAAACCATTGGACCATGACACTGTTGTATTTTTTTGGACTCAACCCCAGCATGTCTCCTGCAGTTGATCCCAAACCAGTAGCCCAGCCTGGGTATTCTGTCTGCTGCTTGCCATGCTGAATAATGCATGTTCGGAGAGAAGTGAACTCAAAATAGACCTAATCCCTGCCCACCATCACAATCGAGAGACATCCATGGAAAGATAGCCTAAAGAGAGAATGACAGAAAGACAGAGTGTTGAAATTAACAAGGATGGTGGATGAGAGACAAATTGGAAAGCAATGAATGTTCAGGAAACTGACCACAGGCCAGGTGTTTAGAAAGAGCCAGCAAAATAAATGTAATTTATACATGCCATTTAGAAGACACTTTAATCCAAAGCAACAGTCATGGGTGCCTATGTATTACAATTAAATTCAACCAACTACACTTGGCACTGTTAGCTCCGCGCTCCAGCTGAGCGACACGGGATCGCTTGAGGACTCATGGCTCATGAGTTGGCTCATGTTACAGTGTCAATGTGTATTTTCCAAGCTCTTGGACTGTATATGTCCTGATAATCATTTAAGTCATTTTGTCTCATCAAACCATCCGAGGCTTAGGTCCATGACCAGAAAGTTAAGCTAAATCCCAAGGAGCCAGGGAGCAGGCTGTGTGGAGCACCGTCTCTCTCGGTAACCTCCTGCTGGAGACCTGCTGGCCCAAATCCTAATCACGGTAATTAGTGGGGATTTTCGCAGCAGGAAGTGAACTAATGGTATTGAAAAAGGGGTCTAATCATCTGGAATAATACACTTTAGCTGCAGAAAATGGCTGGTTAGAGACAGATGCTTTTCCACACAGGTATGCCTGCCTAAGACTGACCTCAGGGCCATACAGAAAACATATGAGAGCTAGTAATGCTGTACGTACTGCTGTACTTACAGACAGAAATGAAAGTACAGAGGCTGGTCAGGGATGAGTGAAATGTCTGAACATCTAGCAATGCAACAAATTACTTAAGGGACAATTGAAGCTTTTAACATTCCCTTAAACCTTTTTACATAAATGATCATATCTTTTGTTGCTAGTTCCCCTGATCACCAGAATAAATTATCCCTGTAATTACCGTATGTTCTTAAGAAATACTCAGTATTTCACATGGTGTCTTAGAAAAGAGCAATGCTCATAGATTCATTGGGATGTAACAGAGGGCAAATAGATACCCGTTGACTTTAATCAGGTATCAGGGATCTCTTTTTGTTTTTAGGATTTAAAAGGTAAATGAACTAATGAACTCTCTCCTGCAATACAAACAAATTCACTCTGAACTCTCTCATGTTTAAAAAAAAAATGAAATAAGAAACTGCCAAGAATAAAAACATGGAAGAAGGGTGTATTCAGGCCTATTCATTTCAAGATGGGGCACTAGTTACAATTTGATAGTAGTAGACAGTAGAGTAGAACTACATAGTTTGCTAGCTGAAATGAACAGACAGGGCTGTTGGCTCTCCTCAACCCGCTACTACAGAGGTGTCAGAGCTATATACCCATAGGGACGGACACCAGGGCCTTCCAGGACTTAACAAAATAGTGTCTGATGGCGCTATCTGCTGGTCATTTTATGGTACTAAACATACTTCAAGATGCTCTACATTGTCATGAATCTAATCTATTCACACACTGATAATTTTTACTGTATTTTATTAAATTTGAAATATCTCATAGAATACAGTTAAATATTTGGACACGGACACAAGTTTTGTTATTTTGGTTGTTTACCAAAATGTATTCAAGTTACAGCATTATTTTGAGGAAGGGTTTAGGAATTACAGCTCTTTAATGTGTTGCCCCCTCCCTTTTCAAGCGACTAAAAGTAGTTGGACAATTGATTCAAAAGCTGTTTCATGGACAGGTGTGAGCTATTTATTTGTTATTTCTTCATCAGTTAAGCAGGTAAAAAGGTCTGGAGTTGATTCCAGGTGTGGCGTTTGCATTTGGAAGCTGTTGCTGTGAACCCACAACATGCGGTCAAAGGAGCTCTTAATGCAAGTGAAACAGACCATCCTGAGGCTGCAAAAAAAAAAAAATACATCAGAGAGATAGCAGGAACATTAGGATTGGCCAAATTGGCCAACAGTTTGGTACATTGGCCAACAGTTTGGTACATTCTGAGGAAAAAAGAATGCAACACAAAAAGGCCTGGATGTCCATGGAAGACAACAGTGGTGGATGATTGTAAGATCCTTTCCATGGTAAAGAAAAACCCCTGCACAACATCCAGCCAAGTGAAGAACACTCTCCAGGAGGTAGGCATATCATTGTCCAAGTCTACCATAAAAAGAAGACTTCAGGAGAGCAAATACAGAGGGTTCACCATAAGGTTCAAACCATTCATAAGCCTCAGGAATAGGAAGGCCAGGTTACACTTTGCCAAAAAACATCTAAAAAAGCCAGCCCAGTTCTGGAACAGCATTCTCTGGACAGATGAAACTAAGATCAACCTGGACCAGAATGATGGGACGATAAAAGTATGGAGAAGACTTGGAATGGCTCATGATCCGAAGCATACCACATCATCTGTAAAACACAGTGGAGGCAGTGTGATGGCATGGCCATGCTTCCAATAGAACTGGGTCTCTAGTGTTTATTGATGATGTGACAGAAGACCGAAGCAGCCGGATGATTTCTGAAGTGTATAGGGATATATTGTCTATTCAGATTCAGCCAAATGCAGCTAAGTTGATTGGACGGCGCTTCACTTTACAGATGGACAATGACCCAAAACATTCTGAGAAAGCAACCCAGGAGTTTTTTAAGCCAAAGAAGTGGAATATTCTGAAATGGCCGAGTCAATCACCTGATCTCAATCCAATCGAGCATGCATTTCACTTGCTGAAGACAAAACGTAAGGAAGAAAGACCCACGAACAAACAACAACTGAAGACAGCTGCAGTAAAGGCCTGGCAAAGCATCACAAAGGAGGAAACCCAGCGTTTGGTGTTGTCCATGCGTTCCAGACTTCAAGTAGTCATTGCCAGCAAAGGATTCTCTACAAATATTAAAGATTAAAATTTTATTTATGATTGTGTTAATTTGTCCAATTACATTTGAGCCCCTGAAATAAGGGGACTGTGTATGAAAATGGTTGCAATTTCTAAACGTTCCATACGATATTTTTGTTCAACCCCTTGAATTAAAGATGAAGGTCTGCACCTCGATTGCATCTCAGTTGTTTCATTTAAAATCTATTGTGGTGACGTACAGAGCCAAAATTATGAAAATGGTGTCAGTGTCCAAATATTTCCAGACCTAACTGTAAATATGCATTCACTCTCTCCTAAAATATAATGACCACATATGATGTTTATTTTGGCTTAAAACTTTCAGTAATTTCTAATTTCATTTATCATATCATAATTACAGTGATGGCAATGTACTGTAATTTCCTTATCTATACGATGATAAGTACTGCGTAAAAAATGTGCTTCACATTTTGTAATTTTTTGTATTTCTGACCTTATTGTCCATAAGTCTCTAGGAGATGCTTTTATCTAAATAGATTTAAAATCATGCTTGTCTACAAATTATGAATGACTCTACACCAAAGTCCTTTACTTCACTCATGCCCGGTCTCCTTTTCACAGATTGACTCATCTTGATCACTGAGGTCCTTGTTTTTTGTTCACAGCTTCTTCTTCTCTCTTTCTCTCTCTCCCTTTATTCCTTTCAGCAAAAAAAAAATTTGTGTCTGTCCAGTTGTCAGCGCTAGAAAAGTGCACTCGAATTACACTACTCAGCACCAAATATCTCTCATATCAGCAGCACTTTGAATCAGAAAAACAATCGTCCATTTATAATGCTCACAAGCTGTTGTTTTTCTAGAACATCTCTGTGGCTATGAGTTCTCCTGTACATGCGAGCATAGTAGATCTGTAAAATCATTCTGTCTGGGGGTGTAATGGATACACCATACCAACAGTTATTCTAGCAAGAACAGTGTGCAGGTTTCTCTTTTCCTCCGATCAATTATAACAATATGACCTTTTAATATATTTTGTTTATTATGAGGTAACTAGGTGCTGCCCCATTACAAGTTCCCCTTAATGAACGGTGTCTCCGTGGAATCGTCCACCTCACCCTTAGCCTCTAATGAGCAATAATAATAATAATAATAATAATAATAAAGACAGGGGCCATGGAAACGGCCATGCAGGATGATCCACAGGGTCCTCATGCTCAACCAATCACAGCTCAATAACACGATTGTTAAGGAGAAGGGAGGGCACGCACACACTCAAACATACTGTGTTTGTGTGTGTGTGTATGAGTGACAAGGTAAGTAAAAGTGGGTTGAGTAGAAAAAAATGCGGAGAGTGTAATAAACAATAAAAACTCTTCACGTCATGAGGAACTCACAATGTCTGAATGATTTTGTGATGTGTCTTGGCCCCCCGCTACTCTAGGGTAGTGGGGGGGGCCCTATCTTTGTGTTCCAGGCAGACGCAAACCACCGATGCAGTCAGGTACAGCCCAGGATATTTAATAATGTTAAGGTATAAGTTTTGAGAAATTATATATTGAAATTATGCTCTATAACTGAATTGTGATACTGGAGATGGCACTGAAACTTTGTTACTGAGACATTGAAACTAATTGAAAAATGTACGTAATAAAATATGTCTACTTCGGCTTTAAACTGCCTGTTCAATCCCAGAATCTGTCATTTTCCAACAGTTGGCACGTTATATACCGTGTATGCAAATTAACTGACCTGTCAGGTCCCTGTGTAGTAGGATTTACTCCAGATTCCAGTGATATGTTACCTTCTCACCTGTTTACTGGCATTCTACCTTTAATCTTATTCATGTTAAGTATCCCAGACTAAAATTGTTAAGATACATTTAACATGTTTACACGTTCTATAATTCCTATTCATGGGCTCATCAGACAACAACTGGGTTGAGTCAAAAACAGGGCTACAACTTAACACCCCCCCCCATTCTCTGGAGGAAGTCCAAATCAATGTAATCCATGACGTGTGGTTGATGTTTTTTTATTTTTTATTGTGGTATTCATTCCTGAAGCTGTGACACCTTCCCTCATAAATGCTTGTGTGTGGTTTTTTTTTACCTTCTTTTCCCTGTGTAGTGTGCTGATGAAACGTCAATAGAGACCTGGTTTCAAGGAGGCATACTTTTCACAGCAACAAACATTCCAACTGGAGGAATGTGTGGGACACAGATTGAGTCAATATTGACTGTGGTCTTCTTGTTTGTCCTACTGACAAAATTGTATTTTGTTGACTTTGACCTTTGACCGTCTTTTTCATTTCCTGCATATAGGCAGAGCCTGTGACGATTGTGAAACTAATCAGGCTGAGGGTGGTCTGTTGCTGGGATTTGTGGGTAGATATCATGACACTTAGTTCAATCAAGCAGTGATCAGAGACTGGTTGAAAAACAGTCTTCCTAGGTGTTGCCTATTAGATAGGACTTCAGTTTGGTTTTAATCTTTCAATAGCAGGCCTTTTTGTGGGCACATATGTATATTGATAACGATTTATTTTAAATGAGAAGAACTGGATTTCGGCCAGATGTCTAACTTCGGGACTTCTAATTAAACAAAAATAAAGCTGACGAGTTCTGGTAATGTTCTTTACACCTTTGTTTTCAAGTCCAATTTCTTCCTTGGGGGAATTATTTTGAGCTTTGGTGACAGCGGAACAGTATTTTCCATCACCCAGGGTTTTATCTGAGGGGAGAAAGCAAGCTAGCACTGCTCGATTAGTCTGTCAAAATAGCATCAAGGCGATAGAGACAATTCCGTCAGCAGAATCCTGCTAGAGACACAGATAGGACTGGCGCCACTCTTACCTAAGAGACTCACAGTGTCTCTCCTATTGCCACCCACTCTTTTCTCACAGAGATCAAACACAATTAAAAAGTGTAAATTAGCTAAGAGCTGAAACTCGAAACCATCTCCATCAATGAGACTTGTGATGTATTTTTTTCCTCTGTATGTTTCAACCACAACTTTGGGAATCGTTCATGCACAAATGTACAGTGATTCAGGGAATGATTAAAGCTTTGATTTACTTGAGTTAAAATTTTATTCCAGCTCTGCTCAACACTGAGATTTATAATATAGCAATGGGAGAATTCCTTGCTGTAATCTTTTGTCATCAGGGCAGTTTGTAAAATTATATACAGTATAATGGCCAAGTCTTCTTTACTAGGTAACATCAATCCAAATATGGCATTTCAGGCGATTCATAGATTTAAAACATGATCATTGATTATTTTTAGCTAACTGCGGGTAGTTACTGGAAGATTCCAATAGCTTTTTAAGAAAATGGAACCTCAGTGTGTGGTTTCTCTTGGCCTACAGGCCCACAGAGTCATTGGAAGGCACCCAGAATGCTAGGAGCTTGTGTCCAGCTGGGATGTCCCACAGGCTAGGATGTCATGTCTTTCTAAAGATGAGCATGGCCAATGTCAGTGTCGGTTGAAACAATGAGGAACTAGCTTGTCTCTGCCTCTGTAGGCTCTGGAAAATGTTTTGTCGCTGCTGTCTCATTGACCGACGATCGTGCAGTGACTTGTTGTGATGTCTTTTTTCAGGTCTTGATAATGGCTCAATATGTGCTTTTGCTTCAGTAAAAGCGGCAGGGTTTGTGTGTTTGGGATAATAAATGCACAGTAATTACAATAATGTAAAAACATTTAGCATTTTAGTCATGGAGCCCATACGCTTATCCAGAGCGACGTACAGCTATTCATCTTATTCATGTTAAAATGGTAGGTGGGACAACAAAACAACTCATTATTAGTACACTCAGTACATGTTCTTCAAGCTTGTAGCAAACTGAAGAAATAAAATAGATTAAAGTAAAAATGTGTTATTTTAGATACTCTTTTAAAGGCTAGGGGTTTCAGAGGTTTTCAAAAAATGGGTAGAGACTCTGCTGCTTTAATCAGAAACTGGTTCCACCCTTAAGGTGCAAGGAAAGAGAAGAGCTTAAAATGGTCTTAGCAGGAACGGCTCTCACAAAGGAATGGGACAGCCAGTAGAGTGGAGGTGGCAGAATGAAAATGCTCCGGTGGGAAGTAGAGTTTGAGCGTAGCCTGAAAGTATATACAGTACTCTCAACATACCTATTCATCTACCCCGCCTCAGTGGATTTTTATGGTGAAGGGCCTTAAACCTGACCCACGCCTGCTGTCATGGCGCTGTCATGTAACAGCAGTTCACTTGATTCAAATCCTATAGTTAGTCTCCATTTACCATACAATACAATTCAATCTCACAGACTTGGATAAAAACAAAATAAAAACAAACAGAAATTAGTCATTAAAAAAACCAGAACAGATAACATTACAATCGATGCATGCTTGACTAGTATAAATGACACACATTGCCCAAGGAGTTTGATTGGAAGTCATTACAGTTACAGAGGAAGTGAGAAAGGTGCTCTTTCCATAATTGTTTGGGAGTTTGCTTCCAATTACTGTATCCTGACTAAGCCACTTCCCTCCGGGTAGCATCGGCTTTTTAATGTTTGTGTCACACACTTTGAAAGTTGGGGCTAATTTGTTTTGGTTTATTTTTCCAGACTGATTTGAGAATGTCGGCGTCAAATAATATCTCCCCTTGTTTTTTATCTTATAATTAATTAATGAGCATTCATTGTAAAATGTATCTCATTAAAGGGTTTGATGAAGATGTAAAACCTCTTTTAACTTCTTGATGATTCCCTGTAACTGTAATTGATACAGAATCAGCCATCTTTACAATTGCTTACTGTAAACCAGCAATACATGAAATATTTTCTCTATGTAAATTATAACTGCTGAATTATAAAGGAATGGATTCTTTAAAATATAAAATATAATGAGATAATCTTTTAGTTTACCATTGGTAATTTCCAAACAAATGACCATTAATTGCTTGAAAGCTTCTGCCATAGCCTTACACTTTTTTTTACTCTTATTTTACCAGGTAAGTGAGACGGAGAAGTAAGACACACTTTTATAGCAACGATTATTGTTAATTGCCTTTCTCTGAAATTTGATCCAACAATCTATTTGCAGGGGAAAGTAGACAATTTCTTTTAGCAAGACATCCAAATTGCTTGTTTGCACATACAGTAGGTGACATCTAACTGTAGTTTTGGAGAGCTGGTGACCCCAAGTTTCAACCAACCAAACTAAAGTGTGATCGTTGGATCATTTTTTACGAGGCCAATATGCACTTCTTCACCCAGGCAGATTTATTACAATGTCAGTTAATTAAAACGTCTTCACCAATGCCTTAATTTTGAAAATCGGTAGTTTCTGGCATCTTGCAATCTTTTGTTTGTTTATGAAGGTCAATACAATTTGGTTTAGTCTCATTTAATGTGTGTTCTCTCCCATCCACGTTTCTACATCTGTCTATAGTATGTAACATGTTCATTAATAATTCACTACTGAGGAACTAAGGAACATCAGCATTGTGTGTGTTTTTTCCCATATAGCTTCTCTTGAGCTATGCTGCCACAACAAGTGCATTGACCACCACCAGTGCAGAGTATAGCCTTCTTCATCATATCTCAATGCCACTAAGATATTTATTTAATAGCCTACCGTAGTGTATAAGTGATTCCCCCTAAATTGTACAAGCATGTGGATCTGTGTTAGCCAGGCCCGTTGCTAACATTCAATTTGCACTGATCTCTGTCATTGTCAGTACTCTCACTGACCAGCCACTGTGGTCTTCTGTGTGGTATTACAGATGTCCTGCAGTCTTATGTTAAGCACGTTATGTAGAATTCTATGACATGCCTTTCTCAACAGTACGTGTTCTTCTGGGCCTATCCTGATAGTGATTCTGCTCAAATCTAAGCTATGACTCTACACAGATGTTATTTCTTCTTTATAAAAGGGCTTCGTCTTCTTTAAGGGTGGGGGGGGACTATATGTTTTTTTCTGAATCTAGCCCTGCCTTCATGTTTAACAAGGTTCTGTAACCAAACCATATTGGACCTACTGACAAGACCATCACGGCTGGACCCACTCATACTGAAAAACACACTGTTGCTGTCCAGTAGGGGGAGCCAACCAAATGTTTTAATACATGTTGTGTATCCTGATGGTGATTTACTTGGGCACACCTATTTGGGCTTGGATGGAATATTTTTTGAGTATCTGTTCGGGGTTGTTTAGGGGACTTTTGGGTAGCTATTTTTTGGGGACCTTTAGGGGACTTTTGGGTAGCTGTTTTTTGAGGTTGTTTAAGGGACTTTTGGGTACCTGTTTAGGGTTCTTTGAATTTGTTCAGAGCATTTTGATATGTATTTGGGTACCTGTCTGTACTCTTGGCAACCTGTTCGAGTGATCTTTAGAAGATTTTGTACAGTTATTAAGGAAATGTATACTTAAAGACACAAATTAAACATGCTCTCTCCATTGACTGGGTGCTACTGGGTGTTAGGCCCAGTCTTGGTTTGTCTGTGTAACTATCTCATATTATTCTACTTCATATGTTAGCTGTTGGTTGTGTATGTGTGTGTTTGTGTATGCGTGTGTGTGTTTGCTTGTGTATATTAGACATATATCTTTTGATGAGTGTGTGCCAATAAGTCCTTATGGATGTCAAACAGTTAGAGTAGGTAGGTGTGTACTTGCGTGTGTACAATACGTATATAATGTAAGTTTGTGTGTTTGCTTTTCGGACTGTTTTCACTCAGTTCTCAGGAAGAAGTATGTGTGGGTTTTGTGCTTGGTGTCACCATGGTGATCAATCATGCTGCCTCTCCTGGTTGTTGATTCGCTGTGGGCATGTTGGAAATGCACTGAATACATTCCAACGCAAGCCAAGAGGAATCTGGCGCAAATGTTTCAATTTGACCTCCTGAGGCGGGAGATTGACCTACAGACTCATTAATCTGACGAAGTCTGAGCAATCACAATTTCTTTCACCATTCAGCCCTCCCTGACTCTGTCCCTCTCAGCCAAGAATGGCACATTTCAGTCTAAACATAATTTCTGGCAAACAAGGTCCAAATATGTTTAAGTCATTGGAAATATATTACCCATGTGCCATTGGAAATGACCCATGCCATGCTAGAGTTCAGTACATTCAGTGTGGACTGTTTCCTGTCATATTACAAATAAACATTAACTTCCCCTCATTTTGACCAAGGGAGGGGCTGTGTTAGGTATAAAAGTGTCAACGGTCTTCTCGTATAGCTGCTGTGTCTGACATACCTGGTTTTCACACACCAACCTTTCAAACAAACATAGCTGTCTGGGCAAAGCTTCCTCAATATGCCAACAAAGATTTCCTGGTGTCCTTTCTCCACACACAAATGTAGTTGTTGCACTGTATGCAGGCATTAGCAACTAATCATTTTAATCAGAGAAAGTCATTGATTTGTGTCTCATCAATATTATTGATACTCTGCATCAACACTTTCTGCAGGTTTGCGCTATAGAAATAACCATAAAAGTGGAAGTTTCAGGGGGACGCCAGTGCCATGGAGAATGAGTCTGGACATGCATTCTGATGTGAATGATATGTGTCTGCAGTATGTCTGGCTTTACAGTACATGTAGTGGCAAGTATATTCTGTAGGAGCCAATTAAAGGGATAGTTCGTCCAAAATTAATATGTAAGTCCACTCACCAAGATATAATCCTGAAGACACAAAGTCATTTTTTTCAAACAACCCATTATTCAGCTCTGTCCCAGTCTGTAATTAGCGTTATTAGCATCATCCAAATTCATGAAAGGAAACGGTTTGCACCCCTATCACAAAGCTGCATTGCAAGCGTAAAAATACTCTAAAACACTCCAAACAAAGACAAATGGTGTCATTTACCTCAAAGAATATGACAATGTTGTATTCCTCAAAAGTTCTAATTTTTGCAATATAATTCTCATTTCAAATAAACTGGTGCTTCCTGTGTTTAGCGGTCAGTTTTGTTCACAATTGTATCGATCCATGTTCTTTCGGGAAGAGTAAGTGTATACATCACAGTAAACGAAAGTTAGTATTCACTAACTTTCAGGAAGCAAGTTACCTATTACGTCTTTGATATTCGCCTCAGACAGTCAAACTTCCTTTGCTTGAGAGAGAAAGGAAAATACATATATATATAATGTCTGACTCTGAATGTTCGAAGTGAATGTGTACTTTGTGTATTATAACATAGCAATCGGAAGTATTATTTACAATCTACAGTATTATTTACAATCTACATTTACAGTCTTGTCTCCAAGGGTTGAACTGGGTAACTTGATGGAATTTAATTCGCCTTTAGTCCTCTTCTAAATGAACGTGGGTCACAATTCTCTGTAAAATGTTTCTTGCAAAATATATGTCTCGTTGGCGAAGTTGCTCCATTAATTCTCCCACAATACAACTAGGGAGGCAGAGGTATTGTTCCAATTGCAGAGCGGGTAGAATTTAATTTTAAACCAAAAACCCTGGGAGTAGGCAAACATTGTGGTCCAGATGTGATCAGGCAGAAGTCGATCCAAACAGAGAAAATCCAGACGTTCAAAGTCTTGGATAAGCTAAATCGTAAACACGGAAGGCGTGCCAGGATCGAAGAACATTAGAAAGCTATCATAAATTCTTGAACAGGCTTAGTATTTCAGTGGGAGCTGGAAGGAGTGCTGCGTTCATTGTGATTGGGATCTGGAGGCTAAATGTTATCCTGGTGATGTGGATGAGAGATGGAACTGTGAACAGACCTTGCAGATGTGGCAACAAGTGAAACCTCAAGTCTCCTCTCCCACGTCCCTTGTACCTTTTTTATGACCACGGCATTTTCCACAATTACAAATATTATTCTGATGTCCACCGATGAAAATGGGCCAGCTAGGTGAAGCAACCTATCTTCACATAGCTTGAGGTTAAAGTTCACGCTCACCTCAATGACATCACTGCCGAAGAACAGAAGCTGTGTATGGTGGCTATAGGAAATAGTTTGCTAGTGCCAGCTTTAATTCAGCCAATTCTGCCGGCTGTTTTGTCAGTGTACAGTTTAAAAAATCAATGGTACCGCAACAGATTACTGAATGTAGTTTGAAGTGTTTTGGAGGAGCTGCAATGCAGCTTTGCGATAGGGTTATGAACTGTTTCCATTCATGAATTTGGACGATGCTAATAACGCTAATTACAGACTGGGACAGAGCTGAAAAATGGATTGTTTGAAAAAATTACTCTTTGTGTCTTCAGGATTATCTCTTTGTGAGTGGACTGTTAATTTTGGATGAACTATCCCTTTAACATCATCATTAAAAAACATCATGTTGTTGTTTTTTTCCACCAAAAACACCACAAATGTCAGTAACACACAGCTAATAAATCTCCCAATGTTTATGTACAGAAGGCCTGCTTATAAAAACTGACTTTACAGCCACACTATTGCATATGCAGCCTTCTTTTTCGAAAACATCTCTTTTAATAGCCAATCCCTGTACATTCAGCAGTGGATTTTGCATGTGAATGGGTCAATGTGCTGTGAATTATTCATTTGGGCCATGTGAGACAGGTCAACCAGAGTGCCATGACAATTGGACTTAAAATGTTCCATGCGGCGGCTGAACTGGAGAATTAACTTAAAAAAAAATGCATGTTCCACGTTAAAGCAATATTAATGCTTTAACTTTGATAACAGAGCTAATCATTACAGAGTCATCGGATTCCTGCATATGTTGTAGAATTCTGCTGCAGCTGTTATGTGTGTGTTGCATCAGTCAACAAGCTGTGACTATTCTATCATGGCACTCCGACTGACCTGCCTCAGATGGCCCAAATGAATAATTCACAGCACTATTACCCTGCACATATGGGAGGGAAACTGTATGTTATTATGATTAGCCACCAACTTGCTGATGGTGACAGTTTGGTAATGATGTCATTTTGAAGGCAGGTTTGCTCTATCATCATCACTAGCAAGGCACTAAAGGTACTGTAAGTAGTAGTTATTTAGAACTAGGCTGGAAGAGTAGAACGTAAAGAAAATGATCCATCCAATATTAAAGCATTACTACACAGTATTATATATATAATACAGTATCTCACAGAAGTGAGTACACCCCTCATATTTTTGTAAATATTTTATTATATCTACAATGTAAACAATGTAAAGTAGTGAGTGTACAGCTTGTATAACAGTGTAAATTGGCTGTCCCCTCAAAATAACTCAACACATATCCATTAATATCTAAACCGCTGGCAACAAAAGTGAGTACACCCCTAAGTGAAAATGTCCAAATTGGGCCCAATTAGCCATTTTCCCTCCCCGGTGTGACTCGTTAGTGTTACAAGGTCTCAGGTGTGAATGGGGAGCAGGTGTGTTAAATTTGGTGTTATCACTCTCACACTCCCTCATACTGGTCAATGGAAGTTCAACATGGCACTTCATGGCAAAGAACTCTCTGAGGATCTGAAAAAAAGAATTGTTGCTCTACATAAAGATGGCTTACGCTATAAGAAGATTGCCAAGACCCTGAAACTGAGCTGCAGCACGGTGGCCAAGACCATACAGCGGTTTAACAGGACAGGTTCCACTCAGAACAGGCCTCGCCACGGTCGACCAAAGACGTTGAGTGCACGTGCTCAACGTCATATACAGAGGTTGTCTTAGGGAAATAGACGTAAGAGTGCTGCCAGCATTGCTGCAGAGGTTGAAGGAGTGGGGGGTCAGCCTGTCAGTGCTCAGACCATACGCCGCACACTGCATCAAATTGGTCTGCATGGCTGTCGTCCCAGAGGGAAGCCTCTTCTAAAGAAGATGCACAAGAAAGCCCGCAAACAGTTTGCTGAAGACAAGCAGATTAAGGACATGGATTACTGGAACCATGTCCTGTGGTCTGATGAGACCAAGATAAACTTATTTGGTTCAGATGGTGTCAAGCGTGTGTGGCGGCAACCAGGTGAGGAGTACAAAGACAGGTGTTTCTTGCCTACTGTCAAGAATGTTGGTGGGAGTGTCATGGTCTGGGGCTGCATGAGTGCTGCCGGCACTGGGGAGCTACAGTTCATTGAGGGAAGCATGAATGCCAACATGTACTGTGAAATACTGAAGCAGAGCATGATCCCCACCCTTCGGAGACTTGGCAGCAGGGCAGTATTCCAACATGATAAGGACCCCAAACACACCTCCAAGATGACCACTGCCTTTCTAAAGAAGCTGAGGGTAAGGTGATGGACTGGCCAAGCATGTCTCCAGACCTAAACCCTATTGAGAATCTGTGGGGCATCCTCAAACAGAAGCACAAGGTCTCTAGCATCCACCAGCTCCGTGATGTTGTCATGGAGGAGTGGAAGACGACTCCAGTGGCAACCTGTGAAGCTCTGGTGAACTCCATGCCCAAGAGGGTTAAGGCAGTGGTGGAAAATAATGGTGGCCACACAAAATATTGACACTTTGGGTCCAATTTGGACGTTTTCACTTAGGGGTGTACTCACTTTTGTTGCCAGCGGTTTAGACATTAATGGCTGAGTGTTGTGTTATTTTGAGGGGACAGCAAATTTACACTGTTATACAAGCTGTACACTCACTACTTTACATTGTAGCAAAGTGTCATTTTTCCAGTGTTGTCACATGAAAAGATATAATCTAATATTTAGGGTTGTACCCACTTTTGTGAGATACTGTATATATATATATATATATATATATATATATATATATATATATATTTGTGTGTTCATATATATAGGAAAACACAAAATTCCTATATAGTGACCAATAATGTATTTTTTCAGTTATTTTTTTTGTCCTCAAGGGTCAGGCACCTACAGTCAATTGGTTTGCGTTCAGATGTGAAAGCATTTAGCACGTCGTCCCTTTGTTGTGTTCACACTGACTACTTCTCAGCAGGGAACACTATATTGAGACAAATGAGATTGACATGTTTTGGAAATGAGTGTGATGTTTGCATGTTATATAGAGCATTGAACATTATATTATGTTAAAGTTGATTTAGTCTACATTGAACTGCTACATTTCAAAGTTGTGATTTCACTTGTTCTCAATTTTTTCATGACTGCTGTATTCTTTAATGAGTAAGGTTGAAAACAAGGCCAAATCAAATAAGTATTATTATTTGGTGGTTGAACTAAGAGCACAGGAATTAATAAAAATAACACGTGAAAAATTTGGTGCTTCTCCTTTAAAAATCCCCTGGAGTTCTGTCTTGTGCAGAGACATTGTGTGAAGTAATCCCATTCTATTAAATATTCTGAGTTCTTTCTGCTTTCTTCAGCTTCTCTGTCAGATTCTCTTGAATTTGCAACTGTATCAATCACATATAAAATATGGGGGCTGTGAAATGCAGTGTTTCGCATACACCACTTTTTTGAACAAGAAGGAATCCAAAGGTTTCTGCAAGAAATGTGTACAGATCCAGACATTTGGGAACAAGATTGTATTTTTTTGGGTTTTGTTGTTTACAGGCAGCACAGTGGTAGAACACAGATTAAAAGCAAGTTTTTTTGCCCTAAAAATAGGACAGAACCACTGGCATATTAGACAGAACCACTGGCACATAGACTAATATAGCCATGAGCCATATTAGTTTATGTGCCCATATTGTCCATTTTGTTGTACATAAATAGTAAATCAGACTGCAAAGTGTTTGTGTTGTCCAATAATTAGGTGCTATAATGGGTTCTATGAATAAAAAATTCAATGAATCAAATTTTATTTGTGCTGGACAATTCTTACATAAAATGCATTTAAAAGTGACTAACAAATAAAGTAATTATTGTGCAATTTTTGAATAACATGCCTGTTGGACTCTCAGAAACATGAAACATGCATGTCATAACTGTCTAATTTTTTGTCTGCTGGAGGAAATTTAAGACACTTTAATAACAAACATCCTTGGATTGTCATAGTCATGACCTTCATTCCCTACAGTCTCAATGTAGAGCATGACCTCAAAGCATTCCTGTGATTGTGTCTTCCTGTTGTTTAAATTACATTGTCTGTATTTAAAGGGGCCTATTCTCTGTCACATTTATGCTTGTTTGTTACCCATTATTTTGTCTTTTTAAAGTGTTACTTCAGATACTGACAAGCTAGATAATGGCAAACATGATCATAATTGCTAGCACTGGCATGTGTCCCAACAAACCACATGAAAGCATGTGTCCTACAGTGTTTGAAATGATCCCCTGATGAAGACAGCTTGACTGTTAGAACGCTGATGAACAAATCAATGCATCAGAGCATTCAGAATGTAGGGCTACTTTTTTATTTTTCTGAAAAGCATGGGGACTTGTATGAATTTTTTTCCACTTAATTTAGCTTCAATATTAAGTTAGGGTCAAAAAATGTGAGCAAAGTTGAGATTGGTGCTTATGATGATTAGTTTCATTGTTATCAGAACCTTACGTAGACTTTGTATTTGTGGGGACCTTGTATTTGTAAAGACAAATATTCAGCAGTAGTGACAGCTGATCCTCAGAAAGCTACTTAGGCAACATGTTCCTCCAGTAGTAACATTGTGATGCATCCATGCATGTAACACATTTAGGTGTTGTTTATGAAATTCCAAAGATACAAAAACATATGTTGTATGTATTTGGACGGAAACATGTTCATGTTATATTAAGCACTTAAGGGCTTTAAGGGCTGAAAGACTTTGTCTTGCCAAGATAGGCGTGCAAACAGATCTGAGTCTGTTTTACTGCTGGACTGCAAAAACATATGGCAATGTTGTCAGATACATCTGTTTATAGGCAGCCCTTGACTTGGGATAAAAGTGCAGGAACTGCCAAATCACACATTAGACTATGTTCATCAAAATGCATGTGTTAATAAGGCTTGTTCCAATAGGCCTGTTCTTTAACCTAAAAAAGGAACCAGAACGCTGTTTGCCTAAAATTAGAAGTATCGGAACACCATTCCAGAGCGTTCCGGCCCAAGTCAAGCACTGTTTATTGGCATATTGGCCAAATCCAGTACAAGAAAGAACATTTTGAATTCTGGCCATCATTATATTTTGCAGTTTACCATTAGAGGGCAACTCCATCTCTTTTCATTATTAAGTGATGATGAATCTGTAATTGATGATCATTTAACTAGCAATGTACGGTATGTCAGTCGTGAGTTAAAGAGGTGGAGTAGGCCCTCATGTGGTGATATAGTTCCATTTCACTTATACTGAATGTAATTTTAACTGTTTCTGCTCCTGACACATCATATTCCCTTACAGCATGCACCAAATTCTAAGAAATGGCAGGATTTATTAAAGATATCTTTCAAGTCCTACAGGCTTCCTACACTTCTAGGTGGGACATAGTGATTTACCTAAAATTTTGAAAATAAACATTTGTTCAATTCTACTGTGCATGTAAACTGCAAATATTGCAGAAAAGAGAGGGAACCAGAAGTGTACCCAGGTCTCAGGTTTTTAAGGTAAAGACCTTACCCATCGTCACATCAACTGAATTAATCCACTTCAGGCCTTTTCACACTGCATTGTTCTTAGCCCTGGGCTATTTTAGCCCCAGGCTAAGACTGGCCTAGAGAGAGCTTAGCCTGTGTTCACACAAGAGTTTGTTTAACCCTAGCCTAAGGATTCACACTTGTATTCCCAGTGCGGGCTAATGAACAAACACGACACAAGACTATTTTTCATTCTATCTCTGACCAGCTACAAATATTACGGTCACTGTGACATGCCAATAATGTTGCATTTACATCACTGACACGCAATCAATACGCTCCCATGATTCCATTAACGCCTTTGTAACATAAGTTGATCGTAATTTACACCCCTTTGGCATTTGCTTTCACAACTTCGCTAAAACAAAGCAAAGAAAGAGAAAAAACTGCAACATGAAAATGTGACTATGAGGTGGAGAATGTGGCTAGCTCAAACTTATGTCTTTTAACATATCCTGGATTTAGTTGAAAAACTAGCTATGGTACTGTAGCTACTTCGCTCAGATTAAGCCAGTACACTGAAACAACAAAAGTTTGCTGAGTGAAAGGACTGAAACCAAGTTTAAGTACAGCTGTTGGTAATGGCGCAAATCACAAACTTATGTAAATTAAGTGCAGGTTTTGGGATTGGACAATTGACGTTCTTCGCTTTTGTTTTTTACTCTGTTTCACACTTATTTTGTCACCGTTTTTCTGGGAATCGCCCTGAAAGGTCAATGATTACACTTCTCCTGAGCAGGACAAGGTAGCACTAGGCTAAATTTGGTGTTAGACCACTTCAAAATGGGCAAGTGGGAACACTTGCTTTGTCCTGGGCTAAAATCGTCTTTAGCCCAGGGTTTAGGAGGCTTTTTGACCTGGGCTAAGGAGCAGTGTGAACACCCCTTTGGTGGGGATTGTAAAATGGCTCATATAGCAAGGATCACTACACAAATTCAGTACAATGTTTGAGATCTTTGACAGTACCTCAAAGCATCCAAAGGTTTGAATAAAGGGACAGTTTAGGATTTGGGGAATGAAGCCTTTTACTTACTTCCACAGAGCCAGATGAGGTTGTGAATACTATTTGTATGCATCAGTGTGCAGTGCAAAGGACAATTAGAGGCAGTTTCTCAAGAGAATTCTGAGGACAATGAGTGAATGTCTACAGGAATACCTTCCTCCTTCTGTCCCTTTCTCTACCTCGTTCTGACCCTCTTTTCCTCTCTCTGACCCTCTCTTCCTCTTTCTAACCCACTCTTTTCCACTCCCTGACTTCTTTCCTCTGATCATCTTTCTTCTTGTCTCTGAGGTTCTCTGTGACCCTCTGTCTTTCTCCTTCTGACCTTATCTTTTATTCTGTCTGACGTCTCTCTCTACACATTCTCTTTCCCTTTGTCCTTCTTTCCCTCTTTTCCATACCCATTGATTTTTTTCTGAAACAATTCCTGTCTTCTAAGCTGACATGTTTGAGTAGTTGAACGTATAATGATCCAGGAACTGCAGCACAAACAGGTCTTTGTCTCATTTCCCAAACAAGCAATTTCATTTCATAACAACAATTTAGCAATCACATTTTATTTAATGTTGCAAAATTCAGTAGCAACATATGTAGATTCTTCTGTTTCCAATTTTCTAATGTTTCAAAAACACAATTTTATATATATTTATTTTCATTTTGGAGCTGCAGTAATTCAAATATAGAATATAATAACTTGTACATTGTTTCATAGAATTAAATCTGATGATTATTTTTCATTCTATTTCAATTGATCCGGAGACTTGACACTTTATATTTAAATATAATCTAACAATAGAATGTCAATTCTAAGTTGTCCAATAAAGACAAATATCTGGTTTCTTTCCATAATCTTGTTTACATGACCAAGCTCAAGTGGGATCTGTCAGAATTAAGTGGTACCAAATGTAGATTTTTTTTCTCCCCTTTCAGCAACAATGGGCCACTGTTAAACTTGCTCATTTACAAACATGTGGTCGCATAATAGAAAAGCGATATCTGAGCTTTTCAAGTTCTTGCAGTTAGTGGAAGGCAGGAATGAGTCACAAGCCAAATGAAAAGAAATGAAAAAAAATGGCAAACAACATAAAAAAAATTGCCAAACTACATAATTTCTTCGCACTGCGTCAGACTTCATTGATTTCATTTCCGTTTGTACGTTGCAAAGGAGAATCAAGAGACTGGAGAGGATGGAGCTGAAGCCAAACTCTTTGGAGACTGATTGTGTCTCAGGACAGCGTTATGTAATAGATTGATCTTAATGCATGCTCTCTTCCCATTTTGTGTTCCAATACTTTTTTAGTCTGCAACCCTATTTAAGAGAGGTCAATGACTTCCAGATGTGGCTTTCAGATTAATTTTCTCCCCATGTATCAGTTATGTTAACTGAAATACAGAGCTTTACATTGGAGTGCTGATGCTGAAGTGTGGAACTGATGTCTGGCTACTGTGTCAAAAGCACACTTTCTGGGGGATTTGTCTCATGCATGAAGGTCTGTACAGCGCAGTGCACTAAGCTGGGCCTCCCATGTAGTACCCTATGCTACAAATGACCAAAACAGCACCCCTCATGAGTCATGTTATAGCACATGTCATAAATCAACATTAGAACTCATGGTGACTAAGAAAAGACTGTGGGGAGGGGTCTCACTGTGGTATACTCACTGTGCATACACTCGCTAGTGTTAATTCCTCTGGATAGGAGTGTTTGCTTGAATGACTCAAAAATGTTACATTTGAAAACAGTTTGGGGAAAGTTCGGGTGTGAGGTGGGAGGGATTCTTTTTCTAACAAGGGTACTTTTTGCGTGTATCCTTCAAATTCCTGTTTTCTTATGAGTAGAGGTCCAGTAAAAGCACATCCTGTCCAGTAGAGGGCGAGGTGTAGGCCCATTCAAATACTGAAGAACTGGATTGTTTGCTCTGGACAACGTGGTCTCTGGATTACAGAATGCCTCTTATTCTGATCCATAAAGGTTTAAATACACTAGTCCTAAATTCACTAGATTATCAGTATGATTTGCTTACCTTAGTTATTTAGACCCATGACTAGCAACTTGTTTACTGAAAGACACCCCAAAGCCCAATTCCTAATTGAAAAGGAGGTATAAGGACCTCATATGCCGTCCTCCCAGCCGCTCAGTCTTAGCATTCTCACATGGAGACACAGCAGGGTGCATTTTGTACTCAAAACAAGTTTTCATAAAGACTGTTAGCAATTCAGAGTTTCCACTTGGCCTCATGTGACTGTGGAATAATTTGCACGTCCAGCACATCAGCGTAACTGGGGGACAATGTTGTGGTGATGGAATATTACCTACTCTGCACGCTTATTTCATACCAGGTAAGTTAACTGAGAACATTCTAGTTTACATCATCAACCAAGGAGCAATGTTAACCGCTACCTGTCATCTACCGTACCGGGTTCATGTTATGTGGGGGTCTCATGTTTCTTTCTTTAACCATACATCCATTCATATCTTCTCAAGGGTTATGTTTTAATCCTTTTACTGCCTGCCTGATTGTGGGAAAGACAGAGGAGTGGATGAGAAACAGATTGATTTGCGGTAGCCAAAGAGCTTTACTGCCCAGCAGGGAGGGGTATCACTCACGGTCCAGAGGAATAGTATTCTTTAGGCCGCAAAGTAAGAAAAAAAAAATAACCGTATCAATACGCGGCTTTTGATAATGTGTGTTCCTTTCATGGCACGGTCTGAGCAGAGTGAAACACTTAAGTAATGGATTCTGTGAAGTAACATCATCCTCATAGCTGCCTCCGCTGACAGGGCAACAGGGTTTGCCTGTTCTAGCATGTGGCTCATTATAAAACACTGATGAAAGCTCTTTAATATGAACTCATCAAGCACAGCACAGACCCCCACCACCGCCACCACCCTGGCCCCCACCACCCCTGCTTCTCCTGGGTAAGTACATGTGGAAGCCATTCACATGTTGCAGCGGGGACCCCTGTTGGGATGGGAACGGGAAGGGACCCAGGCAGAGGCAGCTGCGGCTCCGCTGTATTGGCAGCACAATCGCCCAGTCAAACAGGCCCGGTTTGATTCAGGCTGGGGCCCACAGAACATGCGATATAGCCACTGAGACGAGACAGCTTTTGTGTTGCACTTCAATTTCTGATTTCCCTTTTCCACGTTAACTCTTGCTTGTGTCCTCCTTATTGAGGTCTTAGGCATTCTTTTACTTTTTTTTTTTAATCAATGGTCGTAAAGTGAATGGAAGAAGCCATTTGGGAAAAATGCAAAAAAAGATAGGGCTTGCTTGAAAAGGTTACGATAGGGGGCGGTAATAGGGAGGTTGAGAGATATATTTAGAGGGACTCACTAGAGATTTGGTATAATTTTAGCCACTAGTTTTGATAGCTGGAAAAGAGTACCAGTATCTTTGCTTACTTGATCAACAAGATTGTTATAAATTTTCAGTATACACTAATAAGCCAAAACATTATGACCCCTCACAGGTGAAACAAATAACATTGATCATCTAACAGGGGCACATGTCAAGGTCTGGATAGATTAGATGGTAAGAGAACAATCCGTTCTCATAGTCAACGTGTTGGATGCAGGAGAAATGGGCAGGAGTAAAGACCTGAGGGACTTTGACAGGGCCAAATTGTTATTGCCAGACGACTGGGTCAGAGCATCTCTGAAATGACAAGGCATGTGGGGTGCTCCCGGTCAGCAGTGCTGAGTACCCACCGGCAGTGGTCCGAGGAGGGGCAAACCACAAACTGGCATCAGGGTGTTGGGTGGCCAAGGCTCATCGATCGAAGGCTATTCTGTTTGGTCCGGATCGACAGAAGGTCTACTGTGGCACAAGTCAAAGAAAATTTTAATGATGGTTACGGGAGGAATGCGTCACAACACACAGTGCATGGCACCCTGCTGCGTAAGGGCCTGCATAGCTGCAGACTGGACAGTGTCCATGATGATGAAGCGCCTACAATGGGCGCGCAAGCGTAGGAACTGGACCCTGGAGCAGTGGAAGAAGGTCGTCTGGTCCCATTTCCATTTCCATCACATGGACGACGATGTACGTCCATTTACCTGGGGAAGTGACGGCACCAGGATGCACTGTGGGAAGACGACAAGCTGTTGGAGGGAGTGTGTCTGTGCAATGTTCTTCTGGGAAAGCCTGAGTCCGGGCATTCATGTGGATGTGAATTTGACATGTGCCAACTGCCTATACATCGTTGCAGACCAGGTAGACCCCTTCATGGAGATGATATTCCCTGATGCCAGTGGCCTCTTCCAGCAGGATAATCCACCCTGCCACACTGCACACATTGTTCAGAAACATGACGTTTAGAGAGTTCAAAGTGTTGCAATTGCCTTCAAATTCCCCAGATCTCAATCCAATTCAGCATCTGTGTGATGTGCTGGACCAACAAGTCCAATCCACGGCGGCTCCACCTTGCAACTTACCAAACTTACCGAACTTACAGAACTACCACAGGACACATTTAGGGATCTTGTAGAGTCCACGCCTCAGCGGGTCGAGGACCAACAACATATTAGGCAGGTAGTCACAAAGTTTTGGCTCAACAGTCTTTTGTGTCACAACAATTATGCGAAAATGCAGTTTGTTTAATACTATATTTTGTTTTGTGCATCTTTTACAGAAAAAGAGAGGGAGATGGAAGAAAGGATATGACATCAAGAGAGAGAGAGATAATTTCAGTGGGACAGAGCAGAATATGAGGGGAACGTTGTATTCATCCACATGACCACAGCTCTGTTGTATTCCAGTATTTCGAAGGCTATATCTGAGAGAAGAACGTTTTCATGTCTTGTTGGCGGGGAGGCAGATACATACATCAGCTGTACAAAGGACATAATGTCTTTAACATCTTAGAAACACCCACTGTTTCTTAGGTGTGGGAACAGAGGTAGCGTATGGAATATTTTATAATTTTGGTTTGTCCATTTCAATATTTCCAAAGTTGGCAGGTCAAGTAGTCACGGGGGAAGTCATTTCGTAAGACTTCTATCTTGTATAAGAAATGTTATGAATAGTGGCACAGTGACAAGTCACAGGGGAACTGAAAAAGATACACAGTTAAAGCAAAAGTCCCAATTAAACCCATATGTTTCTTCAGTTGTTGAAATAAATCCACAGGATCTCTGAAGAATTGCCTGGCACCGAAAGGCAACAGCTGGGGTCTGTACCACAACACTGTCACTGAACCCATGTGATGTATTGGGGTGGTCTTGCTCAGATGTATGGGAATTTTAGGGTGGTCTGATTCCCCTGTCTCAACATTGCTTAGCCTCACTTCCTAGTGGGGTGTGATAATGGAGGTGACTGTGAGCAAAACAGTGTTTAACTGATAGTTTTGCAAACATATAGACACTGAGTTTACAGATATTGAACAGATGGAAATGTAGGGGTTAAAAGTCCAAAAATAATCAGACCAACTTCCTGTTTGACTTAACAGTGGTTTCAAAGTGTGTTAACCTTCGCTGGTTCATACATTATGCCAAACCTGGCCAAGAGGAGCACCAACACCAGATAGCGATTGCTGTTCATTAATTGTTCAACACCACAGGGACTTCCAAGCTAGTCGCTAACTTGCGGGCCCTGGGGCTGGACCCAGCACTGTGAAAGTAGGTCAGGTATTACCTGATGGGCCATCTCCAGGTTGTGAAGGTAGGTAAATACCTCTGCTAAAATGATCCCTGACACTGGGGCTCCGCAGGTGTTACTGCTTAGTCCCTGCTGTGCTCCCTGTTCACTCATGCCTCTGTGCCCACACATGAATCCATGATGAAGTTATCTGACAACAGGCCTGGGCCTTGACAATGACAATTCAGCCAACAGTGGGGATGTCAGAGTCATGGTGGTGCCTAGAAACAACCTGTTGATATATGAGCTGATTGTGGACATCTGGGAGAAGACGAGGAGGGGTCACGCCCCTATTAACGTTGACGGGGCAGCAATTGAGAGAGTGCCTGGCATCAAGTTCCTCAGGGTACCCAGCGCCAGGAACCTGAACCCTAAGCAGCTGAAGAAATGTCTCATGGGCCCCAAGACAGTCTTCTAAAGACACAGCATTGACAGGTCACCCTGTCAGGTTGTACACGTGCCCTTCGGAGGGTAACAAATTCAACACAGCGTGCCATTGGGTGTTTGCTGCTTGCCCTACATAAGTCTTAAGCCACGTAAAACATAATCAAGGACTTCAGTTAACAATGCAGCAGCCTCTTCCCTTTGGAGCAACCGAAAACAATCGAAGTCGAAAGAAGAGCTTCGGTCTCGCCCAAAGGGCTTACAGTAAAATCGTTATAAAGCTTTCTGTTGGATACATTTGCCCGTTCTTTCTAATTCCTCGCCGTTTATTTGTGCTGTCGGTGCCGAGGCGGTGGAGCTTTCATGTAAGGCTGATATACGGCAGTTGGTTATCGAGTCACTGACACTGAACCACCAAAACTAACCACTGACTGTGATGACAGCTCTGTCTGGGCAAAACATCCTAAAGACCTGGAAGTTACGCCCTTTCAAAACCCTGGAAATCCTCCAGCTTCACTATAAAACTTGTAATGAATGAAAGCATGTTTATAATATATATATATATTTTTTTTGCTCCTGATATTGTGTTGGAGGGTGGAGAACTGAGTGCTTTGATGTTACCCTCGAGCTCTGCATGTGGATATGATCCTGGTGTTCTGGGAACCTGTCTCTAATTACTGGGCCACTGATGTTGAGGGATTGATTGGGTTTGTAATGACCGCTACCAGACCCAGGGCCAATTCACTTCAAACAGCATTTTGTTGAGGGGAATGAAAAAAATGAGGAGTGGATATACTGCTGTGCCCTTGTTGATATGGATAGTTTATGTTACATAAAAGGATGTCTTGTCAAGGGAGCTGGTTGGTTAAAGAGGTGGGTAAGAGAGTTGGTGTCACATGCAGAGTAGATCCTGGATAAATTGGTTGCACTCAGTCAGCAACATATTATATAAAAGTTTTGTGGAAGGACATTTTATGTATATTACCAATGGGCATAGGCCTGCTAATGTGGTTGGTCATAGATTCTGACTCATGAAAAGAGTTACACACTTGACAATTAGCGATAAAGGAAAATGTGAAGTGCCACTTTGTTGGAGCCCCATACGTCAGCCAGCATGATGTGGATGAGTTAGTGTGAAGTAACTGCCTTTATAATGTTATTAGTGTTATTCCAGGATTTATTTTCTCAGACGAATAAACCGTATTTTAGCTAAAATCTGTATTTACAGTATGTGCCAAAAAAGGGTTGACTACACCCTCAGAACAATCACACTGTTCACAATTTACCGGCAAAGTCGTAAAGTCTTTTGCCAGGATTTTACATATCGTTGAGTGGGTTACTACCCAGGCCTTCTACGTAATTTACACTGTCATATGTTTATGATGTGTGGCCCTATTTCAGCATGTGTACCAACCGTCATAATTGACACTTGTCCTGTACCTATAAAAATGGGTGAGGTCAACTTCCGGGAAGTTTCTAGAGTTATTGGCCCATTGTAGGTATTTTTTGTAAGAGTTTTTTCTACGCAAAATATGACACACATATCTGTGATCTGAGCACACACAGGAGTTACAAAACAGACACATTGTTTACAGACCCTGATTATGCCAGTTCTTGACCAAAGAAGCACACCCAAAGAAGAATCTCCATTGGATATTATAGACTTTATCTGACTAATGTACTGTAGATGTTAATGACTGATGGAGAAGATAGGCCAGTGTTCAATATAAGGAAAAATAAGTATTTCATAAGTATTTGGACAGTGACACAATTTTTGTTGTTATCATGTATAAATAAATAAATAAATAAAATAAGTTAATTTAATCAGTAACGAGAGACTAGTCATAGATGTATTGTTGATAAAAAATGTTTAGAGGAGTAATACATATTTGTGCACCAGCAAAACAAATAGTACACCACATATCCAGATGTTGTATGTTTAAATCCCAGATGGGACATTTCTTCTAGCTGAAGACCGTACCACTATAAAATGTCCATACCATTTTATGACTTTACATCTAATGGTTTTGGATGGCTTGGAACCATCTGGGAACCTCCTGTGTCATCCAGACTACTGGTAAAACAAATGTCTTGTGTATAGCTTATAAACATCCTAACATGGCCTCACCCTTAATAAAACACCACAATTTTCCCACAACCATGCTTTTACGTTTGGTTACATGTAAGGTGTTCAAAACATGCATGAATACAGGTCAGTAAGTTTTTCATCTTAATAACTTTCTAAACTGGGATTTGAAGTCACAACCTTCGAATTAGAGTAGCACTGTTCTTTCTGCTGCACCAAAAGGGCTTTAACATTCTTCTACACATTCTTTACTTTTAATATACAGTATCTCACAAAATTGAGTACACCCCTCACATTTTTGCAAATATTTGATTATATCTTTTCATGTGACAACACTGAAGAAATGACACTTTGCTACAATGTAAAGTAGTAAGTGTACAGCTTGTATAACAGGGTAAATTTGCTGTCCCCTCAAAAAAACTCAACACACAGCCATTAATGTCTAAACCGCTGGCAACAAAAGTGAGTACACCCCTAGCTGAAAATATCCAAATTGGGCCCAATTAGCCATTTTCCCTCCCCGGTGTGTCATGTGACTCATTAGTGTTACAAGGTCTCAGGTGTGAATGGGGAGCAGGTGTGTTAAATTTGGTGTTATCGCTCTCACACTCCCTCATACTGGTCACGGGAAGTTCAACATGGCACCTCATGGCAAAGAACTCTCTGAGGATCTGAAAAAAAGAATTGTTGCTCTACATAAAGATAGCCTAGGCTATAAGAAGATTGCCAAGACCCTGAAACTGAGCTGCAGCACGGTGGCCAAGACCACACAGCAGTTTAACAGGACAGGTTCCATTCAAAACAGGCCTCACCATGGTCGACCAAAGAAGTTGAGTGCACGTGCTCAGCGTCATATCCAGAGGTTGTCTTTGGGAAATAGATGTATGAGTGCTGCCAGCATTGCTGCAGAGGTTGAAGGGGTGGGGGGTCAGCCTGTCAGTGCTCAGACCATACGCCGCACACTGCATCAAATTGGTCTGCATGGCTGTCGTCCCAGAAGGAAGCCTCTT
>JACXGI010006697.1:0-32420 GCA_016801175.1 Esox masquinongy
GACCTTGGACCTCAGAAAACACAGTGGACCAACACCAGCAAATGACATGGCACCCCAAACCATCACTGACTGTGGAAACTTTACACTGGACTTCAAGCAACGTGGATTCTGTGCCTCTCCTCTCTTCCTCCAGACTCTGGGACCTTGATTTCCAAAGGAAATGCAAAATTTACTTTCATCAGAGAACATAACTTTGGACATCTCAGCAGCAGTCCAGTCCTTTTTGTCTTTAGCCCAGGCAAGATGCTTCTGACGCTGTGTCTTGTTCAAGAGTGGCTGGACACAAGGAATACGACAGCTGAAACCCATGTCTTGCATACGTCTGTGCGTGGTGGTTCTTGAAGCACTGACTCCAGCTGCAGTCCACTCTGTGAATCTCCCCCACATTTTGAATGGGTTTTGTTTCACAATCCTCTCCAGGGTGCGGTTATCCTTATTGCTTGTACACTTTTTTCTACCACATCTTTCCCTTCCCTTCGCCTCTCTATTAATGTGCTTGGACACAGAGCTCTGTGAAAAGCCAGCCTGAATGTATACATTATACAAGTTTCACTTTTTGAATGGAATTACTGAAATAAATCAACTTTTTGATGATATTCTAATTATATGACCTGCACCTGTATATGTTTTCTCCTGTCACTGTCAGTAGGAAAGCGTTAACAATTAGCCTACAATAAAAACGAAAATATAATTAGAAAATCGAAAGAGACATGTATAATAATGTATATCCTATTCATATTTTCTAGAATTCGCTGTTTGTTAACAGGTTTTTTCTGCTCGCATCTCTCAGCTGCATGTCTTCTAGGATAAATATAATTGGTTTGTATGAACCTTGCTGACAATTGCTTATTTTCCGCGTTAATGGAATGGACAGTTATTTGCATATAGCGGGAAGTGGAGACGTGATCACAAGCTTTTTTTTGTAGATTACTAAGCGTAGTGGTTAGACTAGTACTGTTGTAAAGGAATTGCAAAACTATTTTATTCTTTATATCATTACAATACAAACCCAACTCATGACTACATTTAAGAATTTAATTTCGATTTTTTTTGTAATTGACAATATTCTTCTATTTAGGCTAGCCATTCGGCTTCATTGACTATACATTGCAGAGGATGTTTGGTGGCGCGTAAGATGAGATGTACTTGCGCTCTACTTGTAAAATAAAACAAGCAGTCAAGAAAACTTCAGCGACTGGCAGAACTTTTTCAAGTCACTCATGTGAGGATTATTACGATTATGGAATAATCTGATTATTACGATTATCCTGATTATGGAATTTCTCCACAATTTCATAATCGTGAGTATTTTCTATCGCGATTAGTACTAAAATAGTCTATCGGTCCCATCCCTACTGGATAACTGGCGTTCGCCACTGGGGCGTCGGTCAGAACACGGCAGCAGAGAACAGGATGAAGTTCTGGGTTCTTTATTGTGAACTGAGGCACATGGGCAGCATTCACTCTTAGGACAACTGTAGTTGTGTATGCTTGTGGTTCTTTAAATGAAACAGAAAGGAGAAAGTGTCACCAACTAACATAAAGAACAGTACATCTATAGCTATGATCATGTTGAATGTAGTAGGCTACAATCCTATCTCTCTAGCAGCTAACATGGGGTTTCACAACCATAAGCCCTATGTTTGGGGTCAATATAGTGAGGCCTATAGTGAACAGAATACCATCCCCACTGTGAAGCATGGTGGTGGCTCAATGATGTTTTGGGGGTGTGTGAGCTCTACAGACACAGGGAATCTTGTGAAAATTGATGGCAAGATGAATGCAGCATGTTATCAGAAAATACTGGCAAACAATTTGCATTCTTCTGCACGAAAGCTGCACATGAAACGCTCTTGGATTTTCCAGCAGACAATGACCCTAAGCACAAGGCCAAGGTGACCCTCCAGTGGTTACAGCAGAAAAAGGTGAAGGTTCTGGGGCCTCATTTATCAAGCGTGTGTAGAAATTGTGTGTAGAAAACGTGGAGGTTTGGAATATTCCCACGAACAGTTTAAGGTGCGATTTATCAAACATTCGTAAAACACACTTCTAGGAGATTTTCCTTAATAAATCTCAACTGTTCTTAGTCTATAAGCTTGTGCACAACCACAAGTATTTGCATACAAAACGCCCAAAATTATCTAAATTAGTTGAATCAACACCAATAAAAAGGGAGCTAACAAATTAAACGTACATTTGGTAATGAAAATGGAGCAAGAAAAGAAAGGAAAGAAAAATAATTTTTCCCAAAATGAAATGGAGGTTTTGGTGTCGGAGGTTGAGTGCAACCAAAAAAATTTATTCGGAACACTTTGCAGTGCTTTGACCACAAAAAAAAGAATATTGTTTGGGAAAAGGTAGCGATTGCTGTTAACGCAGCATCTTCTCATAGGCGCTCGTTGGCAGAAATATAAAAAAGTGATTCGAATTATAATCAAGTGCGAAAAAGGCCGTAGCTGCACACAGGCAGGACATTGCTGCAACTGGAGGGGGAATGAGACAAGCGTTTCTCCCCTACAATTAAGAATTGTAGCAATTGTCGGAGAAACATCGCTGTCTGGAATTGTGTCAGGGGGAGACAGTGACCTAGTCGCAGGTCCTACCGTGTCTAATTAATCGTCTACTCATGATCAGGTTGAAAGTAAGTAGCTAAGTAATTTGATTTTAAACAGTGTGTCACAATCTTGTGTTCATCACTTTATTTGACATATCAGGAAATTACAACCTGCTCTGAAGCAGTAATCGAATCATTTAATATAAGTTGCAGTGAGTGGAGACAGTGCCGGAGTCATCCTGGGAGAGGCAAGTCTTCCACCACAGTGAGGCACCACGCTCCCGTGCCACATCAAGTCGTGAGCCAACGGTCCTGACAGAATCAGTCCTACGGAAACAAGACGAAATTATCTACTCCATCCAGGAAATAAATGTAAATTTTACTGGCATCTGCACTGCACTCAATAACATAAATCAATCCATACAGCAACTGGTTAACTGTGCCAGTCAAATGTTAAATAAAAAAGAAAAATAAATGAGCTAAAGACTGTGCTGTTGTTCTTTTTTTTTGGGGGGGGGGGTACTTACTCGAAAACGTAGAATAATCTCCATCCTCCTTTGAACTGCAAAGGCATTTGGAGGTTGGAGAGGTGCTGCGTCTGGCATCGGTTCGTCAGGTTGGTCTTCCTGAAGTGGAAGTGGAATGTCATGCTTGATGGCCATGTTATGGAGTACGCAACAGGCAATGACTATGTTGCAATTCTTTTCTGGTGTATATTGCAAAGCACCCCCAGCAGATGACAAACAGAGCCACCAGCCTTTCAGAGTTCCAATTGTGCGCTCTACGATCGACCTTGTGCGACTGTGCAGCATTATAGGCTCTCTCCTGTGCCGTCACAGGATTGGTCGAAGGAGTCATCAGCCACAGTTTCAATGGATAACCTCTATCCCCTACAGAGAGAGTCATATAGGTAAATAGAATCCACTGATGACAAATGCTTGACGCCTAGGCAATAATTACCAATAAGCCACCAACCCTGAACAGCTCCCTCCTGTAAGCGAAGGCCAACGTTGCTGTTCTACAGAATGAATGAGCCGTGCATTCCCCCCGGCCATCTCACCACCACATTCAAAGCATCTTTTGCGCATCCGATATAATTTGCACGTTAATAGAGTGGAACCCTTTTCTGTTAACGTAATTGAACTCATTCAGAGATGGTGCTTTAACTGCAACGTGGGTGCAGTCTACCACTCCAATTGTATTTGGGAAGCCGTCGACCGCAAAGAAGCCTCGTTTGACAATCACTACTTTCTGCAAAAAAGTCATGCCTGTCTCTAAAAATGTGCTCTCGACGAAATGCAGAGTGTGCTAAATCTTCCAACGCAGCTAGTTATGCCATGTCCTATTAGATATTACGTGTTTATTGACCGTCTTTTATAGTGGTCCACGAGCATATTATTGTTTTATCATACATGAAACTGTACATTAAATCAATTCGCCAATATTAACAACTCCCCTTATGGTGTTCAATTATATCATTACAATATTTCCTGAATTCGTAAAATCCTTACGAAATCCTTTCATTATTGATTTCAGTCTTATAGGCCTACATGTTCACGATGCAATTGTCTTGTTTCACCATTTGGAATTGTTCGTACTCAGCTATGCATGGTATTGACCATTCTTAGATTTACGCACACTTCCAATAAATATTTTTTCATGATAAATCGCAACTTTTGCGTGGATTGATTCGTTCGCACGGTTTAAGCACATATCAACCGTTCGTTCGCCCTAATAAATGAGGCCCCTGGAGTGGCCATCACAGTCTCCTGACCTTAATATCATCGAGCCACTCTGGGGAGATCTCAAACGTGCGGTTCATGCAAGATGACCAAAGACTTTGCATGACCTGGAAGCATTTTGCCAAGACGAATGGGCAGCTCTACCACCTGCAAGAATTTGGGGCCTCATAGACAACTATTACAAAAAACTGCACGCTGTCATTGATGCTAAAGGGGGCAATACACAGTATTAAGAACTAAGGGTATGTAGACTTTTGAACAGGGGTCAGTTCATTTTTTTCTTTGTTGCAATGTTTTGTTTTATAATTGTTTTTATAAAACAACAAGACAGTTGTTTTATAACTGTTATGACCTACAGTTGAATGTGAATCCCATCAGAAATAAAAGACGTGATTTGCTTGCTCACTCATGTTTTCTTTTCAAATGGTACATAGAGCTCTGGAAAAAATTAAGAGACCACTCCTAATTTTTCTTGAATCAGAATCTCTACATGTATGGCAGCCATTCCATTCCACTGTCTGTTAAATTCCAACACAGGCACACCTCATTTTACTTAATGAGTTACTGATTAGGTGATTACCTGAACCAAATCTAATTTAATGAGGAAAAGTATAAAAACCACTGCTGTGGTCATCACTATCCTCTTGCAATACAACCAGCTGGATGGCAAAAACAGTGCAAGTAGTACCTCAAAGGTAATTTGAATAAAAAAATAACTATTCAGCATGACAAAAGAGTTGAAAAGAAAAGCTTTGAGTGAGGAAAAGAAGGGTTCAATTCTGGCTTAACTGGCAGAGGGATACAGTGAGCGTCAGGTTGCTTCCATCCTGAAAATGTCAATGACGGCAGTTCATAAGAACAAGGTCAAGCAACAGACATTGGGGACAACAAAGCTACAGACTGGCAGAGGGTGAAAATGATTGTCCACTGACCGAGATGACCGTCAACTCATTCGAATGTCACTCAACAACCATAGGATGACATCAAGTGACCAACAAAAAGAATGGCAAACAGCAGCTGGGGTGAAGTGCAGGGTGAGGACAGTTTGAAACAGACTTCTAGGGGCAGGGCTGAAGTAGTGCAAAGCTAGAAAAAAGCCCTTCATCAATGAGAAGCAAAGAGCCAGGCTGAAGTTTGCAAAAGACTATAAGGATTGGACCGTAGAGGAATGAAGTACTTCTCTGACAAGTCAAATTTTCAGCTTTGCCCAACACCTGGTCGTCTAATGGTTAGACAGAGACCTGGAGAGGCCTACAAGCCACAGTGTATCGCACGCACTGTGAAATTTCTTGGAGGATCGGTGATGATCAGCAAGGTTGGAATTGGGCAGATTTGTTTTTGTGAAGGACACATGAATCAAGCAAAGTACAAGGTTATCCTGGAAGAACACCTGCTTCCTTCTGCTCTGACAATGTTCCCCAACACTGAGAATTGGTTTTTCCAGCAGGACAATGCTCCATGCCACACAGACAGGTCAATCAAGGTGTGGATGGAGGACCACCAGATCAAGACCCTGTCATGGCCAGCCCAATCTCCAGACCTGAACCCCATTGAAAACCTCTGGAAATTGATCAAGAGGAAGATGGATGGTCACAAGCCATCAAACAATGCCGAGCTACTTGACTTTGTGCCAGGAGTGGCATAAAGTCACCCAACAGCAATGTGAGAGACTGGTGGAGAGCATGCCAAGACGCATGAAAGATGTGATTAAAAATCAGGGTTATTCTACCAAATATTGATTTCTGAACTCTTCCTAATTTAAAACATTAGTATTTTGTTGTTGACAATGCATCTTTTTTTGGTTATTTTGACCAGTTGTTATTTTCTACAAATAAATACTCTAAATGACAATATTTTTATTTGGAATTTGGGAGTAATGTTGTCAGTAGTTTATAGAAGAAAACAAAACTGTTCATTTTACTCAAACACATTCCTATGAATAGTAAAACCAGAGAAACTGATGATTGTGCAGTGGTCTCTTAATTTTTTCCACAGCTGTATATTACCAATACTCCAAGGGTATGCAAACTTTTGAGCACAACTGTATGTACACACAAATCTCTGCACCAAGTGCACAATGAGGCTGATTAGTAATTGAAGTTGCCAACGCCAGTAGGCACCGCACTGTCCCTCGTTCACATGCTGCCCTTCTGATGCACATCTCCCCGAATGCATGTAACATTAAGCGCACCTATAAACACTGCACACAACATTGAACTTCACTAACTTTATCTAACACACATTTTACATCACAAAGCGGTGGCAAAAGGCCAACAAACTACTATGTAATTGCAGTATGAAGGTTTTCTGCACTTTGGGGGTATGTCTAATCAACAGCGAACGGCAACATTAGGTGAGTCTTGTCACCGAACACAGCAAAGGTATCAAGTCCACCTGATGTCGTAATTAAACCAAACATTTCTTGACCAAGACTCTAGAATATTTACTAACTCTAAGGTAACTCAAGGTTTGTCAAAAACACACAAACAGCATCACAAACAATATCCCTTAAAGTAGTGGCTCCCGACCTTTTTCAGTTACTGTACTCCCAAAAAGATTTTGCACTGCTTGGAGTACCCCTGAAGTACCCCCTCATGTTAATTTCACTAGTAAGCCTATGGTGTCATGAGTGTTTTCAAGTACCCCCAGGGGTCCTAGTACCCCTGGTTGGGAACCACTGCCTTAAAGCATATGAGGGAGCAGAATCGTCTTCACCCAATTGACAGCTTTCACGTGACATCACAGCATATGGGAACACTTGGCAGGCAAAACAAACTCTCCTTCCATTGCCCTCCAGCAACAACTCCTCAACTTTTACTAGTTACGCTTCAAAATGCCAGATAGTTGCAGTTCCATTGGATGCGCTAACTGCATATATATTGTATTTGCAATCATATCTACATGTAATCATTGTAATGAATGACATGGTCTGTTTTCGTCTGCACCGATGCAACCAAAACCAATGGCCTAGCTAACGTTAGTGAGGCTAGCTAAACCTCTCTTGTTAAACATATAGCGTTAGCTAAGTTAATAACAAAGTTAGTTACAGGAGAAAATCGCACCAATCCAACCTTCTTTACAGCAACCCAGGCTGGCAATGGTGGGTCATTTAAACATTAGGAATGGTCTACCTGACATTGGGAAAATGTTTATATTACTACCAGTACATTTGTAACAAGATTGTGTTATATTGGCTGCACATACAGAACCACATGAAACATTTTACATGAATATAACACCACACAGATAATTAACCTTGTGTCTGAGAATGTGTTACCATGCTGTACTCGTGTACCTTAACTTGACATACAGTTAGGTCCGGAAATAATTGGACACTGACACAAGTTTTGTTATTTTGGCTGTTTACCAAAATATGTTTACGTTAGTTAAATAATGAATATGCGCTTAAAGTGCTGTCTCTCAGCTTTAATTTGAGGGTATTCACATCCAAATTGGAGAAAGGGTTTAGGAATTACAGCTCTAATATTTAGCCCCCTCTTTTTCAAGGGACCTAAAGTAATTGGACAATTGACTCAAAAGCTTTCATGGACAGGTGTGGGCTATTCCTTCTTTATTTCTTCATCAATTAAGCTGGTCAAAGGTCTGGAGCTGATTCGAGGTATGGCATTTGCATTTGGAAGCTGTTGCTGTGAACCCACAACATGCGGTCAAAGGAGCTCTCAATGCAAGTGAAACAGGCCGTCCTTAGGCTGCAAAAAAAAATCCATCAGAGAGAAATCCTCAGACCCATCGTCAGACCTTATGCTGGTGCAGTGGGCCCTGTGTTTCTCCTGGTGCAAGACAATCCCCGGCCTCATGTAGCCAGAATGTGTAGGCAGTTCCTGGATGACGAATGTATTGATACCATTGACTGGCCCTCACGTTCCCCAGACCTGATTCCAATTGAAAACCTCTGGGACGTTATGTATCGGTGCATCCGACGCGGCCAAGTAGTGCTACAGACAATCCAGGAGCTCACTGATGCTCTGATCCAGGTCTAGGAGGAGATCCCCAGGACACCATCTGATAATTGTGTTAATCGTATGTATTTCAATCGTGTGGAACCGATGTACACATTTCAATCAAATAAAATCAAATACTTTTTTTCAGTGTGCTTTCCCCACTTGCTACATATAGTATACGTAGTATTAAAACCTACAAACTACTGTATCCTTAAGTGTAACCTCAAAACATGAAAGTTTTTATATTACAAATACTGATGTTCACAATTGTACATCCATGAAAAGACATTCCTGGTAAATATCATGGACTGCCCTTTCTTATCAACGAAGAATTGACTCATGATGTTTAACATTATGAGTTAATTCGTAGAGCTGTTCTACAAAGGGAGTTACACCTACTCAGATTTAACTGATTGTTAGTTGACTCTGTGTTAACGTAATGGGAGTTTGTGTGCATTCGCCTAAAAGGGCGCGTTCGGCAATGCAGGCTGAATTTTTGCACAATGGCTCATGCTCCATATTCTTTCTTGGTAGAATGCACGTTTATAATGTCAGGATACGAGTGTAAAGAAAGGTTAACGGCTATATCTAACACAGACGCAGTCAACAAAGCCAGGGAGCGCATTGCTGACAGAGTAAATTCATAAGAGAAGTGTTCTTATCATATGTTCTGTATTTTGTCTTACAGACTCTTCTTTTATTTGTAGTTTGATTGAGATGTAAGGACAAGTAAAATAGTATAAATATGTGAAAACAATTAAAATTATTCAATTATGGCCTACATCTCTGAAATTGGCCCATTACTCACTGTTAATTATTTAAGATCTCCTAGATTGAAGGGCCTAACCCTAACCCTAAAAGCACCTAGGTTGAAGGGCTACCTGTATGATTTTAATGATCAAATGCCTTTACATTAATGCTGTGAAATGACTTCCTATTCCCATAACCCCCTCATGTTCTCCCAGGGTCGCTCTGATGCGGATATGCATACAGTCAATCACAATCACCCTCAGGATTCCTACAGGAAAAAGTGTTCTGTACATATAGCCTAGGCCCAGCCTATGCATATTAAAAATAGACCAAGATTTTTTTGCGAATTACTTGCGATTGCATAAAAAGCATATTTGATCTTTAGAATGCTTAAATGACCAGAGAACACAACAAATGCATCAAGCAGTTTAGTGAGAGCAAGTACTACCTAACGAACTTCACAGCATACAGTATTCTTGCTCAGATGTTCAGCATCGTCGATTGCCGATGGCAAAATATCGCAAAGCAAGACACACTTCAAAAGGGAGGACATTACTCCGGTGAGTGGCATTGGCAATGTCTGGCCCTAGAAGTCGGCAAAGATACAGAATTTCCTCAGATGAGAATCGATATCTTTATCAGACAACAACATCGGGGCAAACTAAACGAGTTACAAGGTCTCTAAACACCTTCGCCCTGAAGCGTGAGCCTCTCACAATCCGTGCGCCAATGTCGATTGGGTCTTCCAAATGAGTCTGCATTTTTGTGGCCAGAGGGTGGTGCGTAACATCGAGTTAACCACGAAGATAACCTGCTTAGATCGGTTTAGAGATGCAGCCTACATTGCCATGACAGCATACCTTGGGTTAAACGTATTAACCTGTCGTAGTACAGGTTAATTGGGAAGTTACACCCAACGTCACTAAGTTACTCCTGAAGTTACCTCGATAAGCCAGTTACCTCGCTTCGTAGTACACTCCTCTGGAGAGATACACAAAGGCAGAAATGACAAAATCTTACAGCTTCCTGTATGGTTTGTGTGGTCAATCTCTGCATTCTCTAGTTTTAAAGATGCCTGGATAGCTGTTGAAAAATTATGGGCATGAGAACCTTAACACAACACAAGTGCTGACTAACTCTGAACAAAGGACAATAGATAGGACATGATGCCCGTTACTGATGGGCCCCACACATCCTATCCATACATCCTGTCCATACCTCCTGATAGGAGTTATACTATGAATAGACCCATGGACCATAGGTTGGAACATACCATATAAGGATATTTTGTAGGATAAACCTTTCTTATTGGAGGATAATGGACTGTGTAATGGTTGGCTACGACCACTGACTGCCTCCTATGTGTCCTGGCATAAAAGTCTGTGTTAACTTCATAATTATTGGAGAACATGAAAGAACTATGAAAGATCAACATCTTGGACTCTAAAGATTCTCCCCTGACTTCGATTTAATAATTTTGTTCATGGATCAAAAGTGGATAGAATCCAACACTATGAATAATGATCACCTCGGTCTATGGCCCTGTAATAAAAGTCATATGACTGAGGCAAGTGAAAACAAGTGCACTAGAAGTTATTGTAAACTCTCATGCAGAAATACAGTTTAACCTTCCTCAATATTTTTCTTTGTGTATTGTCGTCAGCAACTGGGGAGCCACCCGCTCCAAAAAAAGCATTGACAAATGACTTATGTTGACCTTTGTAACAATGATGAGGCATGTTTTCTCCTGTTTATTATTTGTTACATTATTTACAAATCAGAATGCTACATTACATAGCAATGTTTATAAGTCTTTTAGTTTTGTTTAATGATACACCGTGCTAGACGTCCTACTAACCAAAGCTTTGTTTTTAAGGACACTTAGCAGCCTGCTACTCTGTATTATGCTGCAGTTCCCCTACTACCCATTCATGTATCATCTTAAACCGGGAATGTCTCAACATTCAAAAGTGGTTTGCACTCCTATACCCACCTACCTCCAGTAAGAAAGACACACAGACGAAAGCTATGTCTCAAATTACTTTCCTGTTTACAGTATCTTTCAGATTAGTGCAAATGAGGCGGCAACTTTGGAATATTGAAATGTTCCCAGATCTGTTATGACTGGATGTGACAACAGTTCTGATAGGCAGGCATACTGTACATACAGTACAGTATGGCCATATAAGTTCCTGCTGTGGAGACAGACAGATCACATAAACAGAACAATTGTGTTGAGAGTATCTTTGCTACAGACAAAAAAGAAACCTCAAACCAGACATTATTGTTCAAACAACATTCCATGATAGTTATTTTCAATAAATGCGTTTAAAACAAGAGTTGTGGTTGAAAATAACTAAAATCAACAACAACAAAAATGAGGAAGAGTGAAGCAAATGAGAAACAGCCATGTGAATTGGATGTATGAAAAGGTGACTACCGCAAATCACTATCAAACACAATAAGAAATCCCAGCAACCTCTCATAGTACAGACCTCTATAGACCATCACAGAACAGGTTAATGGAAAGGAAACTTTTCTAGAGGGCAGATGAAGAACCAGGCCTACGGAGAGATGGGGGCCATTTCAGTCTGTGCACCCAATGCTGGGTGAGGGTCAGTGACCCTGCATATCAGTGTTGCCTTCAGGTTGTCCGGTGCTCAGGTATTGCCAGCTGAGGGCAGCTATGAGCATGGCAGCAGAGAGGTATATGGGGGAAAGGTGGGTGGTCCGGGAGGGCAGGGTGGTTTGGGATACAGTCCTTTCCTGGATCACATGCAGGATGCGCAGTGTTTTGTCCCGAGACGGATCTGTCAGGGACACCCTGTGTAACATCTGGAGAAAGAAAAAAGGGATACGAGAAAACAAGTGTTTACACCTAAATGTACAATAACTAAATGAATAAAAACATTTAAATACACTACCGTTCAAAAGTTTGGGGTCACTTAGAAATTTCCTTGTTTTCCATGAAAACATATACAGAAAAAAGTTATGATTTTTAATAGGTGCAAAAAGCTGGTTGAAAATAAACTTGTAGTCACATGTTTAGATGGCACTCGAATTAATCAAGTTTCTGCACAAATATACTTAGGGATATGGCTGGACGATAAACTGTCTTTTAAAATACATTTTGATGAACTGTGTAAAGGGCTAAAGATAAAGCTAGGCTTCCTTTATAGAAACAGGACATGTTGGTCCTCCACAAATAGAAAACAAATTGTGCAAGCTACTTCAATGTTGGTTAAAGATTTGGGGGTTATTATCTACATGCATGCTACGGCATCCACACTATTTAAATTAGTCAGCAGAATGAACTCTACATAATCTTTGCAAACTGAGCATATAGGCCACAACTAGGGCTGTCCTGATCGAAATAATTTGAGCCAGATTGCAATTATTTTTATAGACAATGATCTTTTTGCACAATATTTTGATTCCAAAATCACGTTTCCAATCTGAATAAGGGATTTTGAGGCCAGTGTTAGAAATGTCTGAACAAATAGGTCTACCGTGCCTATTATGTCAGTTTCCATAGGATGTCAGAGCGTTCGACAGCTCTGCGGAAAATTTTAGGCACAGATAATTTACTCAAACTTGTTTGCTTCCAAATTTCAGTATGTTTAAATCTAGTTCAGAATTGTTTTGCAATGCACTATAATGTAGCCTAATTTTGCAACATTATTATTTAATAGACAAACACGTTTCAGTCGGTTATTTGTAGCATCAACTCTGATCGACCAAAGGAAAAAACACTCAAGCATGTGTAAAATATTTTGACTAATATAAGTGGAATTTCCAACCATATTTACTAATTAAATAATGTGCATTAAAATGTATGGATATAAAAATGTTGTCCCATTGGATTATAAATGTTGAAACACGTTTTTCAACGTAAGAAAGGCTATTTCAAATAACTAGCCTATTTTGGATAACAACGCTTTTTTGTGGTCTTGCTGGCTTCAGTTACACCATCGCTTGTTTCTTTTTTTTAAAAACCGGGCCGGGGATGTATGCTTTGCCTTCAACATTTCGGAGTCGTATGCTGGAGTTGCTGCCAGAGTGTGCAGCTTTTGAATCTCGTGCTACACTTAGTCACATGACCAAATACTCAGTAATGTCTTACGGTAAAAGCAAGCCGAGACTCACTGTTTTCTTGGCAACAGATCATATACATTTCGGTCTGGAAATATTTAGACACTGACACAATTTTCATAATTTTGGCTCTGTACGCCACCACAGTGGATTTGAAAGGAAACAACAGAGATGCAATTCAAGTGCAGACTTTCAGCTTTAATTCAAAGGGATGAACAAAAATACCATATGAAACGTTTAGGAATTGCAACCATTTTCATACACAGTCCCCTTATTTCAGGGGCTCAAATGTAATTAGACAAATTAACACAATCATAAATAAAATGTTCATTTGTAATACTGTGCTGAGAATCCTTGCAGGCAATGACTGCTTGAAGTCTGGAACGCATGAACATTACCAAATGCAGGGTTTCCTCCTTTGTGATGCTTTGCTAGGCCTTTAATGCAGCTATCATCAGTTGTTTGTTCGTGGGTCTTTCTTTGTCTTTCTTTGTCAGTTTTGTCTTCAGCAAGTGAAATGCATACTCGATCAGGTTGATATCAGGTGATTGATTCGGCCATTGCAGAATATTCCACTTCTTTGCCTTAAACTCCTGGGTTGCTTTCGCAGTATGTTTTGGGTCATTGTCCATCTGTAAAGTGAAGCGCCGTCCAATCAACTTCGCTGAATTTGGCTGAATCTGGGCAGACAATATATCCCTATACACTTCAGAATTAATCCGGCTGCTTCTGTCTTATGTCACATTAATAAACACTAGTGACCCAGTGCCATTGGAAGCCATGCCTGCCGATGTCATTACACTGCCTCCACCGCATTTTACAGATGTGGTATGCTTCGGATCATGAGCCGTTCCAAGCCTTCCCCATACTTTTTTCTTCCCATCTTTCTGGTACAGGTTGACCTTAGTTTCATCTGTCCAAAGAATACTGTTCCAGAACTGGGCTGGCTTTTTTAGATGTTTTTTGGCAAAGTCTAATCTGGCCTTTCTATTCTTCAGTTTATGAATGGTTTGCACCTTGTGGTGAACCCTCTGTACAGTATTTGCTCTCATGAAGTCTTCTCTTTATGGTAGACTTGGATAATGATATGCCTACCTCCTGGAGAGTGTTCTTCACTTTGCTGGATGTTGTGAAGGGGTTTTTCTTTACCAAGGATAAGGATCCTACGATCATCCACCACTGTGGTCTTCCGTGGACAACCAGACCTTTTTGTGCTGCAGAACTTACCAGTGCATTCTTTTTTTTCTCAGAATGTACTAAACTGTTGATTTGGCCACTCCTAATCGTCCTGGTTTGTCTCTGATGGATTTTTTTTTTGCAGCCTGTGGATTGCCTGCTTCACTTGCATTGAGAGCTCCTTTGACTGCATGTTGTGGGTTCACAGCAACAGCTTCCAAATGTGAATGCCACACCTGGAATCAACACCAGACCTTTTACCTGCTTAATTGATGAAGAAATAACGAAGGAATAGCCCACACCTGTCCATGAAACAGCTTTTGAGTCAATTGTCCACTTACTTTTAGTCCCTTGAAAAAGAGGGTGATACATATTAAAGAGCTGTAATTCCTAAACCCTTCCCCGATGTGGATGTGAATACCTTCAAATTAAAGCTGAGAGACTGCACTTTAAGCCCATATTATTTAACTGTAACTTTAATATATTTTAGTAAACAGCCAAAATAAAACCTGTGTCAGTGTCAAATTATTTCCGGACCTAAATGTATGTATGCCCCGTGTACTGTTTCCACTGTGTGAAGACAAGTGCGCTGCATTTGTTTAGAAAATCTGGTTCTATTATTGGCTGTAATATCAATAATGATTTAAGCAAAGTGCCCTTTGTATATATCGCAAAAGGAATAGGAAATATTCCTATTCATTTCTAGTCATTAACAAGATTAGACAGATTTTTAATTGAGGGAATGATTGCGTCCATCAAATTTTGCTTTCGTCAAAGAATCCTCCATTTGCAGATTTACAGTTTACAATTCACAGTCTTGCAGACCTTTACCATTCTAGTTGTTGAAGAATTTAAGAGATTTTACCCCATGCTTCCTGATGCACATCCCACAAGTTGGATTGGCTTGATGGGAACTTCTTACATACCATTCGGTCAAACTATTTCCTAAACAGCTCAATAGGATTGAGATCCAGTGACTGTGCTAGCCACTCCATTATAGACAGAATAGCTGACTGCTTCTTCCCTAAATAGTCCTTTAATAGTTAAGATCTGTGCTTTGGATTATTTTCCTGTTGTCTCCAATCAGGGTACAGCATCCACAGGGTACAGCATGGCATTGCAAAATGGTGTGATAGTAGTCCTTCAAGATCCCTTTTACTCTGTACAAATCTCCCACCTTACCACCACCAAAGCACCCCAGACCATCACAAGCACTCCTCCAGCATCTTTTCATTTGGTCTGCATCTCATGAATGTTCTTCTTTGTGATCCGAACACCTCAAACATTCGTCTGTGCATAACACTTTTTTCCAATGTTCCTCTTTACTATTTAATGAAGCTGCCAGTCGAGGACCTCGTGAGGCATCTGTTTCTCAAACCAGACACTAATGTATTTGTCCTCTTGCTCAATTGTGCACCGGGGCCTCCCAATCCTCTTTCTATTCGGGTTAGAGCCAGTTTGCGCTTTTCTGTGAAGCCCACAACCTTGTACGAGATCATCAGTTTCTTGGCAATTTCTCGCATGGAATAGCCTTCATTTCTCAGAATAAGAATAGACTGACGAGTTTCAGAAGAAAGTTATTTGTTTCTCTCTGTTTTGAGCATGTAATCAAACCCACAAAAATGTTGCTCCAGATACTCAACTAGTCTAAAGAAGTCCAGTCTTAATGCTTCTTTAATCAGCACACCAGTTTTCAGTTGTGCTAATATAATTGTAAAAGGGTTTTCTAATGATCAGTTAGCCTTTTAAAACAATAAACTTGGATTAGCAAACACTATGTGCCATTGGTACACAGAACTGATGGTTGCTGATACTGGGCCTCAGTACACAAAAACACAGACCTTCTGGCTGTACTGGGCCATGATGCTTTGCACGGCAGCCATGTTGGTGGCTTGCATCATAAGGGTGACAGCTTGACCCTTCCTGATCTTCACCACCCCCTGGAAGACCTGAGGGTTGTTGTAACAGGCTGAGAGGGTTGCTATTGCCATAACCTGGAAAGAAGGGATAGAAGTATCATGAGTTTCCGGTGGAATGATGCTTACTTTAAATAATATTTAAACTTTGATTTAAACATGGCCCAGTGGTATCTCCATGCATACACTTCACCTTTTTCACTCTGATTTAAACTGTCAATAAAACACTTGCAAAAAACTAACAATGGAAAAAATAAAAGATAAACTTTGTTTGAATATGGTTCCTGCGTGCATGAAAATAGAGTAACCTTACAAGTGTAAGATATAAAGACAATACCCGAATGCAAAAGGTGTTTGAGACAACATTATTAACCGGACGGAGCGACTTCGGTGACTTCAATTCCAATTTGGGCGCATCGGTGATGCATATCGAGGACACTACCAATGCAGACACGTATATGGAGCATTTTCCTCCTCTTGCACCTCCATCTACTTCAGCTTGCTCCACTCCCCGTCTGCCGCCAGATGAATTTATGGTAACAAAACGTAAGAATCACGGCAGGCATGTTTTATTTCCTCCACCAACTCAGCGGGAACTACATCTGTCGAACCGGTTCGAAGTTCTGGCACCCATTCTTCGGAGCCCATCAAGCCTCTTGATGATCAACCTGAACTGGGGCTGACACCGATGCCACAGATAATTGTGGGTAACTTGATTGTGCGGGATGTGGACCTACTTCCAGCGGTTGGTCACTCACGGGTATACTGCATTCCTGGAGCTCGCAACCGATATCAAGAAGATACTACTGTCCCTGCTGAAAACCCCCTATGTGTGTACAGTCATAATACATGTTGGCTCTACTGACACTGCAGCCCGCCAGTCAGAGATTTTAAAAGGGGACTTCAAAGATCTTATCTGTGCTCTATGAAGCACAAAAAAGAGACTTGTTGTTTCCGGGCCTCTTCCATGCATGCAGCCGGGCTACGGTAACTTTAGTAGGCTTCTAGCGCTCAATATCTGGCTGAAGAAGCATTGTGAGGATGAGAAGATCTGTTTTATTGAAAATGTTTACACTTTTTGGATGAACCCTTCTCTTTTTTTAAGATATAAGATATGAGTTTTTAAGATATGAGACGGCTCATATCTTAAAAACAGAGGAGCCAAAGTGCTATCGAGCAATATTCAGAACTGTTTATATAAACGACTTTCAATTTGACCCGTGTAGAAAAGATTGTCCAACCACTGATCTCTTTGCCCCTCGACTCGACTTTAATTCTAGGTGTCTATAGGATTCAAGCTATTGTGTCTACTCCCAGACTCCAAAAACTACGTACATGTGTTGGTGTTAATGTAAATAATTTTGTGAACATAAGGTGTTCTACTGCTCAGAATAATTGCATGCGAGATGTTCAGGTAAATATAGCACTTCTCAATGTGAGATCACTCTAATAAGAGTTTCATTTTACATTATTTCATCAAGGAGTTTAAACTAAACTTTTTTCTAGTAATGGAGACTTGGATGACAGATGGTGACCCAAGTTTATTAAATGATCTCTGTCCTGTTGATTATAAATCTATAAGCAAGCCTACGTAGGGTTAATGTCTGTGTAGGGGGAATTGGTGTAGTTCACAAAACCCAGTTCAAAAGCAGCCCCATCACTGTGTCAGAATTCTACTCTTTTGAGGTGTCTTATGTTTTCTATTCACTGCCTTGAGACAGTTATGTGCTGTGGTTTATCACCCTCCAAACATACCAGAATTCTCTGAATTTCGTTCCTCCCTGGTGGTGAAGCATGACCATATCATTGTTCCAGGGGATTTCAATTTCCATATTGATATTCCCTTAAATATAGCAGCCAGTCTTTATAAATCTAACTGAACATGACACAGCATGTTCATTTAACATGACACACCATGTCTCTGGTCAGACCCACAATCATGGCCACACATTGGATTTGGATTTTACTCTTGCTCTTACCCTGAATAATCTTGTAAAGGAAGATATTTTTTGTCTGATCATCTTAGTATTGTTTTTAATGTCCTGCTTAATGCTTTGCCCAAAAAGGAAACTCACAATATTCACTCTTGCATCATTAATTCACAGACTGCTTTAAAATTTTCAGCTATTTTTCATAGTCATAGTGAAAACCTGTATGCCACATGTAGTACTGATGTATCACTAAATAGATTCAACAAACTATATCAAAGCACTCTTGATGAAATTGCTCCTTTTAGATCTAGGTCAAGGGCTGAAACAAAACCTTACCCTTGATTAGATGAGAACATACAAAACCTGAAGATGTAGAAAAGCAGAACGAAAATGGAAAATGACTAAACTACTATGTCCATTACATCTATTTGAAGGAGCAGCTATTATCTAACAATAAGGCAATTCAGGATGTGAAGGCTAGGTATTTTTCTGACCAAATTTTTCTGACAGAAAACTGTCATAACTAGTGATGGCCATACAAGGCTTCATTACCGTTCTTCTAGCAGCAGGATATTATGCTAGCAGTACAAACTGATTTTCTTTTTCAAAATAAAAGCCATCACTGAAATATAATATGGCAATATAGTTAATCTAGTCTGTACATTTTATGTTTAATGTCTGTTCCAATATTGTTAACTATATTGCCTTATACATTTCAATGATGGCTTTTATTGTGATAAAGAAAATCTGAGTGCCGCCAGCATAATATCCTCCTGCTAAAATAACGCCAATGAAGCCTCGCTTGGCCATCACTAGTCATAACCCAAAGTTCTTATTTAAAAATATTGACACTGTTGTTAATCCAGCACCAGTCGAGGCCATGGCCTCAACTGTTGCAGACTGTGAAAAGTTCTTAACCTTTTTTAATCCGAAAATTGCTAATTTTAGATCTATGATAAACCAGACTCTGCCCTGTACTGAAGTTATCCCTTACCCCTGTCTAAACTTATTTTTAAATAAGTAAAAGTAAATCTTTTGCGCCAATTGTTTTAGAAGACCTTTTAGATATCACATCTCATTTAAAACCCTCCTTTTGCCCTCTAGACATTAAACCACCCAGAAATTATTGGAACAGTAGGCCCTGAACTACTCTCCATTATAAAGTTCTCTCCACACAGGTTGTGTCCCTGACTATTTTAAAAAATCTAATCATGACACCTCAGCCTCTTCTTAAAAAAAACTCATCTTGACAACTCTGCTTTTAATAACTACAGGCCAATTGCCAAGCTGCCCTTCGTATCCAAAGTTTTAGAAAAAGTTGTAGCAAAGCAACTTTTACAGGTGGTGGAACACAATCGTATTTTTGAGAAATTCCAGTCAGGCTTTCATCAGAAACACGGCACTGAAACTGGTCTTGTTAAGGTTACAAATGACTTGTTGTTGAATGCTGACTGGAGAATATTCAATCTTGTTGTTACTGGATCTTAGTGCAGCTGTCGACACTATAGACCACAACATTTTAATTGACAGACATAGAAATTGGGTTGGGATCTCAGGGATTGCACCAGATTGGTTCAAGTCGTATCTGTCAAATACAGCATGTGTAGTGTCCATTAACAATTATTTGTCTTCCTCTGTGCCGGTCATATGTGGTGTTCCGCAAGGGTTCTATCGTGGGGCCAATCCTGTTTTCTCTGTATATGCTTCCATTAGGTAGTATATTTGTCAGCATGACATTTCTTTTCATTGTTATGCAGATGATACGTTGTATTTGTTGGTTAAGCCAAATGACTTGAGCAAGTTGTGTGTTCTGCATAATTGCCTTGAAGACTTTACAAACGGGATCAATCAATCAAATTTATTTATAAAGCCCTTTTTACATCAGCAGTTGTCACAAAGAGCTTTTACAAAATGGGTATTGTCGGGTATTGTCTTTTTATTGCCCTCCCCCGTCTATTTCGGATGAAGTTCGGTTGGCTCTAGGATCGGTAGCAAAAAATATTGTGCCTGTAGCCAGAAATCTGGGAGTTTTCTTTGATCCAGAGTGAATATAACACAAAAAAAACTGGTGCAATCATGCTTTTACAAACTGAGAAACATTGCCAAAATAAGTTCGGTTTTATCTATTGAATACACTGAGAAAATTATACATGCTTTCATTTCATCTTGCCTAGACCACTGTAATGCTTTGTTTACATGCCTCTACAATAAGTCCCTAGGTAAACTCCAAGTTGTACAGAATTCAGCTGCCAGACTTGTTACAAGGACTAAATCAAGTTCTCATATAACCCCAGTGTTGGCAGCTCTACAGTGGTTACCGGTGAATGTCAGAGTAGATTTTAAAATTCTACTGATCACTTTTATGGCACTACATGGTCTGGCACCTGATTATTTTAGTGGCATGCTCAACCCATACTGCACTGTTAGGCCTCTCAGACCAGCTGAAAAACGACTTCTGGCTGTCCCAGAGTCTAGACTGAAAACTAAAGGGAACTAAAGGGCCTTTGCTATACGAGCCCCTAGACTCTGAAACAGCCTACCACAGAATGTCAGAGATGCTACGTCAGTGTAATCTTTTTCTTTGTGATTTTATATTTTGTTTATTCTTTTTACTACCTTTAATTTTCAAAAATATGTTTTTATATATATTTTTATTATTTTAATGCATTTCTAATATTAGTGTGTGTAAGCACTTTGTTTAATTGTACTAGAAAACTGCTATACAAAAAGTTATTATTATTATTATTATTATTCATACGCAATTGGCCAGCACTATCTGGGTTTAGGAGGTTAGAAATCAAATCTGGTTGCATTCATCAACGTGTAGCATTTCGTTGTGGCAGATTGAGTGTCCATGAGCGCAATTATGGGTAAAGTTTGTGGTCAAGACTTCCTTGTTGAGTGATGAGAAACAGAACAACATTGAATATGCTTCGAAGAAGACACTGAAATTGACTGTCCTGAGTCTTTCCTGCGATGAGGAAGGGCACATAATGAATATACCGACCTAGGGGAGAAATGGCGAACTGCTCTCTCCCGCAGGACAGTATAATTTCAAAAGTAATATTTACCTGTGGTATGGCACAGAAGTTGAAGACACTTTGATTTCTTAGCCGCGCCAGATAGGAGATGACATCAGGAACGTGGTGCAAGGCATCTGTCACTAACAGGTTTAGACAGGACAGGGCTGAAGTCAAATGGGCAGGCTCTGCCAGATCCTCCAAATGACACGCAAACTGACTCCATGCCTACAAAGAAACATGCAACATACCCAATTAACAAGAACAGAATCTCATGTTTTTGTTGACATATTGAAGATGCATTCTGGAGTTTTTGGCCATGGCTGTAAAAGTGTTACTGTCGAGTCAAAAACAGGTCCCCAAAAATTGTGTATTATGTCATACACTTTATATAGCCAAAAGTATGTGGACACCCGACCATCACACCTATATGAGCTTGTTGGACATCCCATTCCAAAACCATGGGCATTAATATGGAGTTGCCCCCACCTTTGTAGCTATAACAGCTGCCACTCTTCTGGGAAGGCCTTCCAGAAGATTTTGGAGAGTTTCTATGGGAATTTGTGCCCATTCAGCCAAAAGTGTGTGAGGTCAGGCACTGATGTTGCACTGATGTTCTATAGCTGGCCGCACCAGGCCTCTCACTTCAGTAATATTTTCTTCTTGAGTGTTTGTAAACCGTCATGGGCTCTTCTGCTGGGCTTGTTTTGTATGGTCCTTCCGCTTCCATGGCTTGGCTCGCTCAAGTTGTCGGTGCAGGCTTCTGAGGATGGCCGGGGGTTTTGGTAGCTGCCTCGAGTCCTGTGCCATTTCTTAGGCTGGTTCCAGTGGCATCTTCAGGTGTGGGTCTGGTATATTCCCTCGCCTACCCCCCAATTTTGTCCCCCACCGCAGTTTTAGCTGCTGACGGATGGAGGCCAACTAGTTATTTACGACATCATCTCCTGCTAGTTTCCTGGTGGTCGTGCTTTGGTACATTGTTTTCTGCCCTGGTCCTTAGTTCGGCTGGGCAGGCTCTAATTATTTTTTACAAATTGTCAGCGGACAGTGCTTGTTGTACTGGCGGCGCCTCCATTCCTTACACTGTCTTTGCTAGTTTTCTTTCGCCAGTTGCTAGCTTCCGCCTGGGCATGACCTTCATCTGCTTTTGCTGGGTGATGATCGGCTCTGTGTGTTTTCTCCCTTGCCTTCACTGACATGCTGTTATACCTTCTCTTGATTCTTGACAAAGCTGTTTGTGGAGCTTGTCCGATGCAATGGCTACCACTCGTTTTCATTCAGCGGTGATGATTTCACCCAGACATGAACACACACAAGTGTGTCTGCTCCTAGAGATTAACCCGAAACTACAGTCAAAACATGCCATTCAGGATGATAAGGTAGCCTTGTGAAACTTGTGAAATATCACTTTTACTGATATTTCCCATCTGCCTAGCCTCTATATGGAAAAAAAAGACTAATATGTTTTGAAGGCCTGCATTCACATTTCAACCTTTCTAAACGCAGATAACGTTCCACGGACACCACAATGATGTCCATCTTTCTAGAATTCTCCTCCATTTGACCAATGCCATTGATTTTAGGAAGTCCACAGGAGGGGATTCTCTGGATTGCTATTTTCTGCAGCTTGCTGCCCCTTTAATTGCAGAATCACTGACATTTTAACTTGACAAATATCACAGGAATCATACCAAAAGCTTGGAAGGCGGCCTATGTACTCCCTCTACATAAAAGGTAGTAACACCGCAGACCAAAATAATTATCAGACTATTTCTAAACTCAAAAATCTTAGTCCCTGGTAAAAAAGCAGCTAAGACTTTTTTACCAAAAAAAACCTGATCATGGTCATGGCTGCTCCCTTGGTTGTAAATTGTGTGAAAAGTAGTCTGGATAACATGAAATACTGTGCAGCACTTTTTATTGATCTTTCAAAAGCCTTTGACACCGTTGATCACTCGTTCATTTGGAAATGTCATATAATGACATTTTTAATACTCCTAAATCAGGCTACATGTAGTTGGTTTGAAAACAACTTAAATGATAGATTTGAAAGACGGCAGTGCCTCTTTAAATGTGCTTCTTCCTGTCTCGCTAGTGCTCGCCCTTGGCACGTTGGAGCTGAGAGAATATTTCTTTTTAGTTTCCCCTTTGTTCATGGAGCGCCTTTAGGGAGGTTTCCTACGGAGATGTCATTGCAAATCATCCAATGTTTGTTTAAGGGAGAGGGGCTTGCGATCAGTGCGATTGCCACATTTTGAGACATTGCTGTGGCGTAAAGTTAGTCAGCCCTCAAGAGCCCCCTAACAGCCTGGGGCCCCAAGCAGTTGCCTGCCTTACTTGCTCACAAGCTGCGCATCTGGTTCTGTGGATCTGAATCTACAACATGCATGTAGTCTGCAGCGCAATAAGCATGTTTTGGAAATTATAGGAAAATGACCAGCATATCGTAACTCCGCTGTTGCATCCCTAATAGAGATGGCACATACCTTCAATAATCTATCAGAAAGCAAAGTGTTCAGTGGACATTCAGGCCGGTTATTGGTTATGATGATATTATTTATATGATTGCTTCTACCTCCGTTTTAAAACTTCTCAACATACAACCCCATTTCCAAAAAAGTTGGGACGCTGCTTAAAGCAAGAAAGCAAGTTTATATACAGCTCCGGAAAAAATTAAGAGACCACAGCACCTTTTTCTTTCTTTTCCAAAAAAGTCGAAGCTGTATATAGCATAATTCATACATAGAAGCAATTCAATGTGCTTAACAAAGAAAAAATATAAAATTACAACAGCATAAAAACAAATACTCAAATGAAAACATCAAAACAACATCATAATAATAAAACATAGAATAAGAAAATAGAAATAGAATAAAGACTGGATAAAAACATAGGAAGCTACAAAAGCTGTAAGGCTAAACAGTGCAAGTTAAGTTTAAGCGCTCAGTTATAGGCATGTGAAAAGAGAAGTGTTTTTAACCTGAATATAAAAATTGATACGTTTGGGGCACATCTAAGATCGTCTGGTAGTTTATTCCAGTTGTGTGCAGCATAACTGCTAAACGCAGCTTGGCCATGTTTAGTTTGGACTCTGGGCTCTACTAGCTGACCTGAGTTCATGGACCTAAGAGACCTGCTCGGTTTATATTCTTCAAACATATCAGAAGTGTATTTGGGGCCTAAACCATTCAGTGATTTATAAACTAAAAGCACCACTTTAAAATCTATTCTGTAACTGACTGGAAGCTAGTGCAAAGATTTAAGAACCGGAGTGATGTGCTCTGTTCTCTTGGTCTTGGTTAACATTCTAGCAGCAGCATTCTGAATGAACTTTTTGGGGAGTCCAGTTAAAAGGCCATTACAGTAGTCAACCCTACTAGAGATAAAAGCATGGATGAGCTTCTCTTGGTCTTTTTGGGACACCAATCCCTTGATTCTGGCTATATTTTTAAGATGATAGAAAGCCGTTTTGGTGACCGCTTTGATATGACTGTTAAATGTGAGGTCTGAGTCTATCAGAACACCAAGATTACGCACTTGCTCCCTGGTTTTTAGGACCCGAGAATCCAGCTCTTTACTAATACTAGTTCTTTTATTTTTGTTGCCAAACACAATAATCTCAGTTTTATCTTGGTTTAATTGTAGACAATTTTGGTTCATCCAGATATTTATATGCTCTATACAGTGACACAGTGAGTTTATTGAACTGCTGTCATACGGTTCGAGAGCCATATATATTTGAGTATCATCTGCATAGCTATGGTAGTTAATGTTGTTGTTCTGTAGAATTTGGTCCAGAGGTAGCATATATAGATTGAACAGAAGCGGTCCAAGAACTGATCCCTGGGGAACTCCACGTCATAGCCACCCTATCAGATTCATGATTACCAGTGGTGACAAAGTAACTCCAGACATCTAGATAAGATATAAACCAAATAAGGACCGTCCTGGAGAGTCCTACCCAATTTTTCAGCCTGTCTAGGAGTGTTCTATGATCTACAGTGTCAAATGCTGCACTGAGATCTAATAGAACCAGAACTGTTATTTTATCCAAATCAGTATTCAGCCGTATATCATTTAATACTTTTATCAGGGCCGTTTCAGTACTGTGGCGAAGTCGGAAGCCTGACTGAAATTTGTCTAAGAGACCGCTTGCGTTCACAAAATTGCTGAGTTGATTGAAGACAACCTTCTCAATGACCTTGGCTATAAAAGGGAGATTTGATACCGGTTGATATAGTTGTTCAATATATATGCATCCAGTGTTCTCTTTTCTAATAGGGGCTTAATGGCAGCTGTTTTTAGAGATGTTGGGAAAATGCCTGATACAGAGAGCTATTAACTATTTGCTGTAGATCCATTGTTATAGAGCTAAAATTGTTTTAAAAAAGTCTGATGGCAGTGTGTGGAGACAACATGTGGAAGCTTTAAGATGTTGAACTGTTTTTTCTAGGGACTCAATTTTATTAAATTGCGACATAATAACCAAGTTATGTCTTGGTGGTCGTAGCGACGGTACAGTGTCGTTAGACTGCGTGGTTCTGATGGTAGCCGACTAATACTTTTTTTTCACTAAAGAAACATGCAATTTCATTACATTTCACAGTGGACATGAGGACAACCGGAAGTTTCTTTAAGATTGAGTGAGATGAGATTGAGGTTGCGTAAGGAAGACAGGCTCCGTAACCTCATGAACAAGACTATCTAATGTTGCAATAAATAATTGAATTACTCTCTCCCTTGACAACCGGGTATGCGATCATTATTTCAAACACTATACGAAACGACTGATTTCTAACAAGAGCCATGCTGTTGTTATATGTGCAGAATGTGGTTTGTCATTGTCCTGCTGAAATAAACAAGGCCTTCTCTGAAAAAGACATGGTCTGGATGGCAGCATATATTGCTCCAAAACCTGTATATTTTGTTCAGCATTAATGGTGCCTTCACAGATGTGCAAGTCACCCATGCCATGTGCACTAATACATTTCAAATTTTGATTCGTCAGACCACAGGACAGTTTTGCACTTCAGCTCAGTCCATCTTAAATGAGCTTGGGCCCAGAGAATGCGGTGGCAGTTAAGGATCTTGTTTATATATTGCTTCTTCTTTGCATAGTATAGATTTAACTTGCATTTGTGGATGCAGCGATTTAATGTGTTTACAGACAGTGGTTTTCGGAAGTGCTCCTGAACCCATGCAATGATTTCTACTGCAGAATCGTGTCCGTTTTTAATGCAGTGCCGTCTGAGGGCCCGAAGATCACGGCCATCCAATAATGTTTTTTGGCCTTGTACCTTGCATACAGTGATTTGTCCGGATTCTCTGAGTCTTTTAATGATATTATGAACCGTAGATGATGAGATCCCCAAACTCATTTTGCCCACGCAGTCTTTCACAGAGTGATGAACCCCTCCCCATCCTCACTTCTGACAGACCCATCCTCTCTAGAATTATCTTTTAATACCCAATCATGTTACTGACCTGTTGCCAATTGACCTAATTATTTGTGTGATATTCCACCAGGGTTAGTTTTTTAGCATTACACAACTTTTCCATTCTTTTGTTGCCCCAGTCCCAACTTTTTTGAAACGTGTTGCTGGCATCAAGTTCAAAGTGGGCACATATTTTTCAAGAAACAATCAAATGTCTCAGTTTCAACATTTGATGTGTTGTCTTTGTAATATTTTCTATTGAATATAGGGTTTACATGCATTCTGTTTGTATTTACATTTGTCAGTGTCCCAACTTTTTTGGAAACAGGGTTGTAGTTTATCATAGTGCTTTATACTTTATTACTAGTGATTGTTTAAGTACACATCATTGCTCTTTATATCAGATAGCAGATTGGCCCTCTTTGAAGTCACATTGATATATGCATTTCACACTTTGTTTTTTAGGCTCTCCTGCATAAATTACCACCAAGCATTACTTATCTGTTGATATACAGAAATACAAACTATCAGACAAGTCTCAGAGATGGTTAACTCTAGATATCCCTTCAATCTTCACAGAGTATGGTAGATCAGCTTTAAGTTTCACTGCACTACACAATATGTTCCAGGATCATTTTCAATAGAATGAATTTGTGCCTCTAAGGCAATTCAATAGGATTATAGAGGAATATTTCCACAAAATGTACATGTGTCTAATGAATATTTTTTTCCTGGGGGTGTGCTCCCCATATGTACTGTGTGCTACTTGTAAGACAGACCTTTGGTCTCAGCAGGACCTCCCCTGCTAAAATAATGATTAAATAAAAATCCAGCATGTTTTTAATTGCAAATAGTATGCGATACCCTCTCTGCAAAAGTGAATTTCAGATTATTTCAGCACTCATTAATTATGTATTAGTTTAATAATTCATTAGCAGTTAAAGAATCATAATGAGAAACAAAAGAAGTAGTTACCTCTTGTGGCCAGAAGGCCCTGGCCACTTGTATGTCCTCCAGATAATCTCTGATTATGTTGGTCTTTTGGAGGAACAGGCCCATGGAGTTGGCTAGCTCTGTGTCTCTTCCCACCTCTGGGTCCTCCAGTTGTGAGGCAGAAAACAATTGGGACAGACCTATACCCACCAGCCCTGCCACATAGTGACAGTACTGCACACAAAAGGGAGGGGGGGCATAAGTCTATTATACACATCAGGCTACCACTGAACGATTGGGAATGGGAACGATTGGGAACAGAACGATTGGGAATGGAAGTATTTTCAAAGTTAGTTTTATATAACCTCGTAATAAACACTAAATACAAATACAGCTGTTCAACATACAGAAATTCTTTGTTGAGTAAATCTGAATATTTTGTTCAAGGTGTCAATGGTAATTTGTGCCAGGGTGCTACCATTCAAATTGCCATGGAAACAAAACAAAAAGTGCTTTTGTGTCATTGACTGGACAAAAATATTTGGAATATTGATTTAGGATTGCTTACAGTAAGTGTGACAGTCTTCATGTCACGATATTAAGCAAAAGCCCTATATAATACATTATACAGTGGCTTCAGAAAGTATTCAGACCCGATCACTTTCTCCATATTTTGTGATATAGACTTAATTTATTTCCATATTTGTTGCCATCATTCTACAAATAATACTCCATAATTAAAAAAAAAAAAAAGTTTGCTTGTAGAAATGCATTGAAAATGAAAATTCATGCAAGTATTCAAACCCTTTGTCATGATACTTTAAATTTAGCTCAGATGACTCCTGCGTCCTTTTATCATCCTTGAGGTGCTTTCAGAACATGAGTCCACCTGTGGCAAATTCAATCAGTTGGACATGATTTACAAAGGTGTATATTAGATGCCGGACTTCACAGCACAGATCAGAGGAAAAATCAAGCCCAGAAGTCCAAGGAACTGATTTGAGAAGACTGATCTGAGAAGGATTATAAAAAATTGCTCAACCATATAGGAAAGTTCACAGTCTATAATTGTGAAATGAAAGATGTTTGAAGAAGACACTTCCTAGAGCTGGGTGTCCAGCCAAGTTAAGTAACCAGGCAAAAAGTTCCTTGGTTAGGGAGGTTTATATATATATATATATATATATATATATATATATATATATATATATATATATATATATATATATATATATATATATATATATATATATATATTATATACAGTGCATTCAGTTAAAGTATTCAGACCTCTTCACTTTCTATATTTTGTTGTTATAGACTTTTATAGACATTTTTGGATTATACATTTTTCCCTCATCAATCTACACACAATACCACCTAATGACAAAACAAAAACAGGTTTTTGGAAATTCTTGCAAATGCGTTAAAAATAAAACAGAAATGTCACATTTATATAGGTATGAGACCCTGCTATAACACTCAAAATTGAGCTCAGGTGCGTCCTGTGTCTATTAATCATCCTTGACATGTTTCTAGAAATTGATTGGTCCACTTGTGGTAAATTCACTTGATTGGATACGATTTGGATAGGCACACACCTGTCTATGTAAAGGCCCCACAGTTGACAGTGCATGTCAGAGCAAAATCCAAGCCAAAAGTTCAAAGGAATTCAGAAGAGCTCAGAGATAGGATTGTGTCAAGGCAAAGATCTGGGGAAAAGTACCCAAAAAAATATGCAGAATTGATGGCCCCGAAGAACACAGTGGCCCCACAGTGGCCCCACAGTGGAAAGAAGTGGAGGCTGAAAGATACAGTAGCAGGTGGAACTTACGGCTCTACAATCCACTGGAGTACAGTTACGAAGACATTAAACAAGAAAGAAAAACTAAGCAAGCCTAGTTCAGCCAGCCCACGGGTAGAAATGACTGCGGAGAGCCATGGTGGGGTCTTGAAGAGCCAGTGGGTGTTGGGTAAATGTTTTCAGTACAATGTAAACATTCAATTATCATATCAACACTCAATTGTGTGTTTACTTGGGTTCTCTTACATTGTCTTATGTTACATTTTATATTAAGAACTGACACCATTCAGTGTGACAAATACAGAATAACAGAGGAAATCAGTAAGGGGGCAAATAGCGACATTTGTCACAGCACTGTAATTATTCAAATCGTATTTGCCAGCTATATTAGTTTGGTTTACTGCTATACCTGGTTTCAGACAGGAAGTGGTGGAAGGGGCGGATCATTAATATTCTATAGAGCTTATGGCGTGAGCGGAATTCTACCTGGGTGGAGATTTCGGCAGTGCACGTGAATTCCGCTGGCCAAGCGGGGAAAATAAAGTGTTGTGGAGGACAAAAATGGTGAAGATGCTGTTAGCTAGCTTTTGTCAGTGGGTGACAACATGGATAATGCAGTCAACATGGGCATGCACTTCATCGTACAACACCTTGATGATGCAGAACAGAATTTAATAGCTTAACAGCATAGTATACAAAAAGATCACTGCAATAACAAAACACGCTAGCCTGCTAACCCTGTTACCCCAAAGCAAACTATCTTACGTCGATGCTAGCTATAGTCCAGCTGTAGTCCAGATTACCTCCAACACAGATGGCTGGGATGGAGGAGAATGGAGACAGACAGCAGCGGAAGTAATGTTCACATACCACATGTATCTCATCATTGAGGCTATAACAGATGATATAAGTGGCCTAGATATTCCCTATTATTTAAGCCTACTTTTACTTTGATAGCTAGGAAGTGGAGGTGCCAGCATAATTGTAGATTGTGTCAACTTTATCATAGGCCGCACTCAAATGAGTTGGACTAATATTAAGTAATGTGTCCCAATTCTTCACACTTTTCCAAAACAAACAGTACTTGCACAGTTTTTTGCATGCATTTTGCAATATAGTAGAAAGTTCGTCCTGCCAGTGCTTAAACACATGTTTATATACATTAAGAGGAGGGTACAGGAACACACTTTAGAGGAAGAAATGGCGAAATTGGATGTGTGCTCTGTTAACCAAATTTATCCCTAGCCTAGTAGTTAAAGTCTAAATATACAAGCAGTATGGTAGAATTAACGTTTATTACGTTCATATTAATTCCTATCTTTCTCCAGTGATAAGGTCCTTTAAGGGGGTTGGTGGTCTACAGTACAGACTGGAATAACTGTAGTTATTTTGGGAGGGGAAAAACACCACTTCTATATTTGATTATTTGCTCCATACCAGACATTGTGCATCTACACTGCTCCAAAAAATTTATGGAACACTTGAATCACATATTGGGTCTCGATGAACTAAATATAAAGAACATTCTTACTGTACATTGTGTAATTTGTTGACAACAAAATTACATAACAATAGTCAGTCAAAACCAAAATCAACAACCGATTGAGGGCTGGATTCAAACTCACACTGAAAATCAAAGTAAACAATTGGTGGCGCTACTTGGCGGCATCAGATGCACTGATACATAATGTCCCAGATGTTCGCAATTAGATTCAGGTCTGGGGAATGCATCAATGACTGGCCTCTGACTGGCCTGTGTAGGTCAGTCACTGTGTAGGCAGTTCCTCATTCAGGAACTGCCTACACACTCTGGCCACATGAGGCCGGGCATTCTCCTGCACCAGGAGGAACCCAGGGCCCACTGCACCAGCGTAAATTCTGACGATGGGACTGAGGATTTCATCCCGGTACCTAACAGCAGTCGGGGTACCGTTAGCTAGCACGTGGAGGTCTGTGCGACCCTCCAAGTATATGCCTCCCCAGACCATCACTGACCCACCGCCAAACCGGTCATGCTGGATGATGTTCCAGGCAGCATAACGTTCACCATGGCGTCTCCAGACTCCTTCACGTACTCAGTGTGAACCCGCTCTCATTTGTAAGAGAACGGGGTGCCTTTAGCAGACCTGCCAATTCTGGTGTTCTGTGGCGAATGCCAATTGAGCTGCACGGTGCTGGGCTGTGAGCACAGGCCCCACTAGAGGACGTCAGGCCCTCATGCCATCTTCATGGAGTTGGTTTCTGACAATTGGTCAGAAACATGCACACCAGTAGCCCGCTGGAGATCATTTTGTAGGGCTCTGGCAGTGCTCCTCCTGTTCCTCCTCGCACAAAGGAGATACCAGTCCTGCTGCTGGGTTGATGCCCTTCTACGGCCCTGCCCTGTCCAGCTCTCCTCGTGTAATGGCCCATCTCCTGGTATCTCCTCCATGCTCATGAGACTGTACTGGGAGAAACAGCAAACCTTCTTGCAACGTATGGACGTGCCATCCAGGAGGAGCTGGACTACCTGTGCAAACTGAAATGGGCTGTAGGTACCGCCTTATGCTACCAGTAGTGACAAGGACACTAGCAAAATGCAAAACTAGACAGTCAGGAAGGATAAGGAGAGAGCAATGGCCTGTGGCCACCACCTGCAAAACCTTTCCCTTTTGCTGTTGCCTCTCCAGTGCGCCTGTTGTCACTTGGCATTTGCATCAAAACAGGTGACACTGGTTCACAATCGCTTATGCTTCCTAACCAGACAGATTGATATCCCTGAAGTTTAATGGAATTGGTGAAATACTGTGATGATTACGTGTTCCCTTAATTTTTTTGAGCAGTGTATTGAAAATAAACACACGTCTCAATGTGGAGGATGATCTCCAAGTTGCCATTTTGACGATCAAACCCAGGATACAGCTGTTGTGCCCCAAAAAGCAGGCCCACCCATCTTATTAAATAAGTTGCTCAGACTTCACTTACCAATTAATAAACATACTAAAGAGAACATGTCATAAATATGTAATAGGCCTATTTGATAAGGGTTCTTTTATTACAGTGGATATAAAAAGTCTACACACCCCTGTTAAAATGCCAGGTTCTTGTGATGTAAAAGAATGAGAT
>JACXGI010006698.1:0-40799 GCA_016801175.1 Esox masquinongy
GCAGTACTTCAGGCAAAAGGAGCCCCAACTAAGTATTGAGTGCTGTACATGCTCATACTTTTCATGTTCATACTTTTCAGTTGGCCAACATTTCTAAAAATCCTTTTTTTGTATTGGTCTTAAGTAATATTCTAATTTTCTGAGATACTGAATTTGGGGTTTTCATTAGTTGTCAGTTATAATCATCAAAATTAAAAGCAATAAACACTTGAAATATATCAGTCTGTGTGGAATGAATGTATACATTATACAAGTTTCACTTTTTGAATGGAATTACTGAAATAAATCAACTTTTTGATGATATTCTAATTTTATGACCAGCACCTGTATAACACAAAGTAAATTAAACCTCATGGGATATCAATCATGGAATGGTTTTGCAGGTGGTGGCCACAGACAATTGCTCTCTCCTTATCCGTCCTGACTGATTCTTCTCTAGTTTAGCATTTTGCTAGTGTCCTTGTCACTACTGATAGCATGCGGTGCTACCTGCAGCCCATTCTGGTTGCACAGGTAGTCCAGCTCCTCTAGGATAGCACATCCACATGTGCCATCGTAAGAAAGTTTGCTGTATCTCCCAGTACAGTCTCAAGAGCATAGAGGAGATACCAGGAGATAGAAGGGCATCAACCCAGCAGCAGGACTGGTATCTGCTCCTTTGTGCTGAGCAGAAACATGCTACCGGTGTGCATGTTTCTGACCAAACTGTCAGAAACAGACTCCATGAGGGTGGCATGAGGGCCTGACGTCCTCTAGTGGGACCTGTGCTCACAGCCCAGCACTATGCAGCTCAATTGGCATTTGCCAGAGAACACCAGAATTGTCAGGTCCACCATTGGCATCCCGTACTCTTCACAGATGAGAGCATGTTCACACAGCACATATGATAGATGTGAAATTGTCTGGAGACGACGTGGTGAATGTTATGCCTGAAACATAATCTAGCATGTCCAGTTTGGCAGTGGGTCAGTGATGGTCAGGAGAGGCATCTTCTTGGAGGGTCGCAGACCTCCACGTGCTAGCCAATGGTATCCTGACTGCTGTTAGGTACTGGGATGAAATCCTCCGACCCATCGTCAGACCTTACGCTGATGCAGTGGTGCAGGACAATGCCCTGCCTCATGTGGCGAGAGTATGTAGTTCCTGGATGACGAAGGCATTGATGCCATTGACTGGCCCTCACGTTCCCCGGAACTGAATCCAATTGAGAACCTCTGGGACGTTATGTATCAGTGCATCCGACGCCGCGAAGTAGCGCCACAGACTGTCCAGGAGCTCACTGATGCCTTGATCCAGGTCTGGGAGGAGATCCTCCAGGACACCGTCCGCCGTCTTATCAGGAGCATGCCCAGAAGTTGTCAGGAGTGCATACAGGCATGTGGGGGCCGTATACACTACTGTATCACAATGTGCATTGCCCTGATGAAATTCATGCAAGTTGGAACAGCCTGTGATTTCAATTGTTTACTTTCATTTTTGGTGTGCGTTCGAATCCAGCCCTCAATCGGTTGGTGGTTTTGGTTTCCATTAACCGTTGTTACATTCAAGTCAAGTTTAATTCACTTTGTTCTCAAGGAATTACACAATATCCAGTAAAGATTTTGATCTTGAATAAATTTCTTTCATTGAGACTCAATGTGTGATTTAAGTGTTCCCTTAATTTTTTTGAGCAGTGTATTTTTGATAAATGATTAACTACTTAGAAACTAGTTGCTATGAATAAAAGTTGCCATCAGTTGTGTTATGAATGACTTGTCATTGAGTCAGTGCTGCTGATGCAAAGTAGGCCCTTCATTACCAAACACCAAGTAACTAAATTAGGTTACTTTAAAACTAACCTTCACCTGGGTGATCACAGGGATGTGAATATTGGATCTTTTAACTGGTTGCACGTCAGATTTATCACAACTTGTTAAGCAGAGAATGGAAGGTTTGTGAAGTGAGTCCATGCTCCCTTGTAAAAGTATTTTTGAAATACAGTAGTTTATTTTTGATACATGGTGTGGCTGCTGTATTTTGTAGTTTTTTAATTTTAGATTAAGGTATTTGGTATTTTATTTTAAAATACATTGATGTATCTTTGCCCATCTCTGCCACCAGATGGTGGCTTTTGAACTTTGCACTGATAAGGTAGATGGTACCTCTCCGGTTTCTGTTTCACACATTTGAATTGTTAACCAAAGCAGGGTATGACTGAAAACAACATGCCAAATGGCTTTTCATCAACATTGAAAAGAGTGCATACCAGTACATGAAATTAAAATGCAAATCACATTTCATATTGACTGAAATAACATAGGCACAAGTGGAAAATGCACTGTGGGATTGCATTAACATTAGGGATGTGCATGACAAATTTTCATTATCAGCAGTTCCTCAACTTCTGTCATCACAGTCAACCCCACCCACACATGCCAAAAAGAGGTACTAAATGGTAAAAAAAGAAGTGTAATGTCATGCAATAAATTAAACACTTTAAAAAATGTTCTAACCTCTGTTTTGTATAGATATACTTGAGACATTCAGATGCCATACCAGCAGCAAATAACCTAATGCCTGTCAAGTTGTTTTTATAACAAGCAATTTCTTTCAAATGATTGTAGTTGCCATTTTAATTAATGGAAAAGCTTGTAACAAACTGTACATTATCTCCCATAATTTAACACAGTTATGTATGAATTACCTAACATTAGGTAACATCTTAGGATGTTTTCTGGCCATGACAAAATGTGTTAGACGACCTAGCCAGCCATTTTCTTTTTTTAACAGTCCCTAAAGACTACTTTCCAAATTAAACTAATTAGTTATATACAGACTAACAGTTATGTTAGTCTGCATTAAATCAAACCTACCAACGTGTGCCAGTTAGTGGAAAAAAAATGGTTTTGAAGGAAGCTTAATAGGAATAAGTTACATAAAATGAACAAACAAAAAACAAAATCTGGGTAGTGCATCCATAGACGCAAGATCTTAAAAATGTCAAGAATCATTAGGCAATATCCATATTATGACAATCATTTATTCTTGTTTAGAAAAATTAGCATGTCCACATGATCCAGAACAATGACTGTTCTCACCCCTAATTAACATTTCATTTTAACTATACACTTCCATACATCGGCAGCATTACAACACCCTTGCCAGTCAGCTCAAGCACATTGATGAATTATGCAGACAACATTAATCTACTCCACTTAAGCACTGCCTGTATCTAATATTTAAATGACATTCCATCAACATCCAATTGTGTCCTACAGAACAGCATGCAGATGGTGACAAAGACTACATTAAAATTAGCATCAACATTTACAGCAACTACAAGCTTTCTTAAAAGCAGCATATTGACCCATCCTATCAAACAGATACCAGTGCTGTAAAGTTCCCTACTAAATCACATTCATTTACCACAAAAGAAACGTGAAGGTAGAAATCCAAGTTTAAGGTTAAAATAGCGTTGAACTGGCCAGGAATGTTCCAACCACAGCAAGACATCACTGCTGGTTGAGAGGTGTTCTAAAAGGAGAAAAAAGTACAGAATGAAGCCTGATAGACCCGTCACTATTAGTACAATCATTGATTGAATTAAACCCATAGATCAGACAATAACCAGTCAGTCAGCTTAACATCAGACTGGGGCGGTAAATGTAACTCATCACTTCAGGGTGTTGGAGTCAGTATTGTCATGTGTGAATGTAGAGCATGTTGAATTTCCATCCACACTGGAATGTGATTGACCAGGATAAACATGCAATAACTGCATGACTAATAATTTGATAATGAATTTGACTGCAGCATACTCACCTTTTCTTGCTCCGCAATCAACTCTACAAAAAGACCAGAACATTTTTAAAACCAACATATGTCATTGGATTGCCAGACCACATGGAGCAATCTGAAAATGTTCAGGGTAAATCCTCAGCCATTGAACCCATCTTGCCAGTGATCAAGAATCAGTCCCCCACAAAGACACCCTCCCTCCAGGAAGGCAGTACACCATACCCCTGCATACCTCTGCTGAAGGGGTAAGAAGCAGGCTTTTAAGTGCCTGCTCAGCCCACAAGAGGACCGATGAGAGACGTCAACCAAAGACCCTGGACAGCCTGTAGTTCAGACTGTTGTGCTGACAAGGCATCATTTCATTTCCTACTGTTCAGTGCAGCAGACTAGTCACTTCTGCTGCAACCATACGTCATACACACCTTTGACCTTGTCCTTTCCCACTTGATGCTAAGACACAGAGCCTGGAAGTAAAAAAAACACTTAGTTTGCTAAATGACAACACTAAGAGCAGCACAACTCTGTATAGATCAGTTTAGTAACCAGTCAGATTTACATCAGACGGGCAGTGTAAAGAAAGTCACTTCTACCTATGATATACAAGGAACTCTTACACCATACACACCTTCAGACTTCTTCACTGTCCACAGCAAATATTTTCAAATGACTGGTCTGGAAGGCAGAACCTGAAAGGAGGCAGACTTTAATTGACATCCCACTGAATGGCAGCACACTAGCAGCACAACTGTCTGTATAGATCAGTTCAGTAACCAATCAGTCAGTTTTACATCAGACTGGGGCGGTATATGAAAGTCATCATTTCAGGACACTTCAGGGGCCATAAGTACAGTATAAAGGCCATGTACCAGAGGGCAAGAACACGGTCATGGGAAAGCTAAAACACTAACCTAAGTCCATCCAGGCGTAGTTGCATAACTGAGGGTACATCTGCAAGACAGGAAGTAGTTAAGCCTCAGTTATTAATTTTAGAACTACAATCAATTCAGCTCTTTCACAGCCAAATGCAGACATTTTATTCTCTGGTCCCATCAGACAGTTGGTAACCAACAAGCCATCCCCTTGTTGCCCTGGCAATAACAGTGGGTTCACCTTCACAGGTTCTGTTGTTGGCGCAGGGTGTAAGACACATGCAGAGGTCATCACCGAGAGCCAGAGTTATGGCAGACTAGGACTGCTATCTGCCAAACAAGTCATCACATCTTCATAGCCGGTTAAAACAAGCACCAAAACGGCTTACTGGCTAAAAGCTCTGGACTAGCCACAGAAATACTCATAGCACAAAATAAACCAAAATTCACCTTTGTAGCATCCCTTCTCAGCCTCATGACACCTAGGATGACAAAAAAAAGGTTATTGTCCAGATAGGGGACAGAAACATGTCTTAATCACCCCCTTTTCCCAAATTAACATTATTCTCCGCTGCATCAGCAATTCCTTTTCTCAACACGGGTTCAGACGAACGAGATTCCAAAGAGAATGATCATCATGTTTAGCAGCAAGACAGGGCAGTTTAAGCTAGTGTTCATACACAAGTGAGTAGAATCCTTTAATGTCAAGTTATATTAGCTTCAGTTAACCATTAAGATTTAACTACCACTAAGGATAGTTAGTCCTATATTCTGTACCAGTGCTTACCTGCATAACTCTGCAACCCAGAACTGCCACAATCTTCAGTGAGGACAGTAAACTGCTAAAATAAAAGGATGACATTATGACGACAACCAAAAGGAAATGAAAGCGTTCTTGACAGGCATCATGCAGTAGAATCAAGAGTTGACAAATTTGATTCCAAAAGGGAACTTCATGTGCATGCAGAGAACTTTAATTCCCTTCATAATGCAATTGTTCTAGCCAGGGTGCCAGAAGCACTTGTAAAAGGTAGGGAAATAGAGGGACATATTCCATCAGGTAGAAAACCACAAATTTCAGCTTACCAGTAGGGATGACATTAGGCAATGATTGGCAAATAATTCTGATTACCAATTTAATTGTCTAGTGTAAATTTTGATATTGTAAAAACATGTGGTAAATCCAGAGATGATTCTTCAGATTTGGGGTGTTTGCGCTTGAGCGCCACCTTACTTGAGCAAATTCATCAATTTGCCTCCTCCAAATTATTGGCCTCACCACTTTCAATTTGGCTTAAAACCAAAGTGCACCCAGAGTGGTGCAGTTGTGTTCGGCTTTGGAACTACTACTAAATCAATGTTAATGATTGCTGTTCACAGAATGCAACCGCAAAGCAACAACATTTCATTGCACATTGTGACATTTCACAATTATTTGAAACAGTCTTCCTTACGTAGCAAGACGTGTTTCTACATTTAATATGCAATGTGACATTTCTATCCATACACTTTAATGCACATTATCCAATTATGAAAAATCCATAAATGACAAAATTTGACTTGGTAAAAATATTTTACATGCTCAGGTTTGAGTTGACACAGACAAGCAACAAACATGTTTGTCTATTAAATAAAAATGTTGCAAAGTTACATTACTGTGCATTCTACACACTGAAAATTAAGAGGTTCAGTAAATGTGCCTATAACTGCCCGCAGAGCTGTCACACTTCTGCTCCCATGCGCCACACACTAGTGGAAACAACACAATTTGCTTGGTATTTGAGAGGTTTCTAACATTGGCCTAAAAACCCTTATTCAGATTGGAAATATGATTTGGGAATCAAAATATTGTGCAAAAGATCATTGTCTATAAAACTGCGATCCAGCTCAGGCAATTATGCAATAATAGCGACATCCCTACTTACCAGTGAGTTCAGTAAAGACTGCAAGTCCACTGACCACAAAGGGGCAAGAACCTAGAGAATGCAGATTTTAGTGCAATGCTTGGATTAAATTGCTAAAGTGCCTCATACCTAGCTACAGTCACTCAGTCGTTCGTATCGTTTCACATTGGTTCAAAGTGAGCTAAGTTTGTAATCATTGGGACTGAAGCTTTCCCTAGTGGCTCTGTTACAGCTAAACTCTTCAGTGGCACCGTATTTATTTCTGACTTTATGTAAATGACATGGTTAAAAGTAGGGCACTACATAAGGAATACGGTGCAACTGAACAAGCATGGCATACTGATGGAAAACCACTTATGATAGTGTTTGAAACTCTGAACTCACCAGTTAGTGTCCGACATTCTGGAACTCCTCACGTCTGTGGACGGAAAGTAGATTTGACTATATGGCACATTAATATGCCATTTTTGTATTTCTAGACACAGACACTGTCGTTCCACAGTGATTCAAAGAGCCAAGTTTGTAATCGTCAGAAATAGTGTGCGAAAGCAACAGCAAGACAATGCATGTCAAGCAGATATCTTTAATAGGAAGCCATCCCAACAGGCTGAAATTGTCTGCAACTGAAACAGCATTATTTTCCCTTCCTAGTGCTTGGGTACAGGTCTAAGATAATGCATTAGTGTTAATGACAGTTGGACATTTTACAATGCAAATACCTAAATTCAAGGCACATCAGTGCTGCAGTCTTGTGGTCTGGAATTTTGTCCCTAGGTGAAAAACAAAATTAAGTTATTCATTGGCTATAAGAAAATACCAACGCTAACAAAATAGGCCAATCAGAGAAAGGGTAGCATCACTGAAAGCCATCCATATGCGTGCCAATAACTCAAATCCCAATGCATTATATTTGAGTTACTCACCAGCACACAACAGCTGTACAATGGAGATTCAGAAGTCAGACTCTGGTCACAGAACATAAACCTGAACAAAGAGCATTTCTATATTACTCATTTAACAGGCCAGTGTATTTAAGATAGGCCAAGGAGGCAATCAGATCAATAACAGCATCACAAGATCAGATATATGCTTGTCAATCAGGATCATCACTTAGTCATCATACATCCCAGGGCATTATATCCATGAGTTAAACTCACCAGCACAACCATCATTATAACGGAGCCCAACTTCCTCCAGTCACAGAACAAACCTGAAAAGAGAGCATTTCTATATTACTCATTTAATAGGCCTGAGTATTTAAAACGACAGGTCAGGAAGGCAATCAGATCAAAACCATAACATCAAAAAATCAGATATATGCTTGTCTGTTGAGATCATCACATAGCTACCATTCAAGTTGTATCCTAAACAGAACCAAATCCGCAACCAGCTCAGACCAGTTTTGGAACAAGGCCCAAATGTTAAGTGTTGCAATTCATAAAGTGCCATTTTCTGGGAGGTTTGAGGGGTCAGTACTCACCAGCAAATGCAGCCTTTTCCTTTCTGGCCTCAGTGTTGAATTGCTGTAGATCAGAATTTGAACACAATTAAGGCCTTTGAACATGCATTCACTTTGCAATTTATACCTCATCCTCAATACAATACTTTGAGCAGAGCAACGTTGAAGTAGCAAGCAGGGTGTGATTTGGGGTAATTTTGTGGCCAAATGCTACTCAGAATCTGGTAAAGGTTCTTCTTCAAATGCAGATTCGGTAAGAGAGAGTTCATGTTATCATCACAGTAGCAGACCTCTTGGGGGGTGTACACAGTGTAGCAGCAATTCTACTAGCTGCTAAGCTATTCTGCTAACACCATCATGGCATGCTTTTGGCTGGGCCCTTAAATCCAAAACTGCCACGTTAGCGGTAAATAAACGACTTAATACCAAAAGCCATATAATTTAAAAAGGCAGTATACCTGAGCATCAGATGGTCTCCAGGAGCCGACTGCATCTTTGAAAAAAGTATGAATGAAAGGATTACCACGATGAGAACACGTGAATTAGCTGACTGCAGACATGTGCTCCACCGAAACAGCATTTCACACGTTAATGAGTACACACGTCTCTCATCAGAAATACTAAGTTACAATCACAGTAATTCAGAACAGGTCTGTGTAAAATCTCATCATTGAAAGACGTCGCAACTAAACAATCCGCATGGAAAGCGATCTAATTTGGCGAACTGCCTGAAAATATCTTCACAGGTAAAATTACTCGTGAACAACATTAAACGGTGCAATATGTGGTCAGTAAAACGAAAGAGATGTAATAGTTTGTATATCGTGAATTGTGACGATGAATTTTAGGATTGTATTAAAGGATGGCTTTGGATTGATTGACGAAATAAATAACCTAACTAAATAACAGTTGTCTATTTACCTTGTCCGCCATTTGGATAAAATGCAAATAAAAACGTTTTAGCAAGGTGCGCCTTATAAAACCCAAAAGTTAAGGCAGCAAATTCATTAAAAGGGGCTCTTTTGTAGACGAAAAAGATAATAATCTTACCTTTGCCAGATCAGAGAAGGAAGTGGGACGACTGCTGGCGTCCTACGCTTTTTATTCACTACAACCAGCACGTCACGAGCGCGGGCTCCTCCTTTTTTAAATAAAGTTTTACAAAGTGATTCAAAATTCACGTAGTGCATTCTACTTTGACTGTTGAGAGTTTAACCGTACACTTGAACCGCTTAAGCACAACAAAACGACAGCCGAAATTCAGACATATGTTTTTTTTTAGATAGAAATGTATGACTATGCAATTATGGCCCACTGGCCTCGCATTAATAAACATAATCTTTGGGGAATGTAACTTTCATACCCTGGGGCAATAGGTGCAACACTGATGCATTGTGCGCCTGTCCCAATATCTGCACTTGCGCCCTTGTGCCCCTCAATTGCGCGTTCTCGCTAAGGGGTGCAAGACCGTAGGGTGTCTCAATTCTGTAGTGTTGTTCTCCAGGGTAGTGATGGCCAATCAAGGCTTCATTACCGTTCTTCTAGCAGCAGGATATTATGCTAGCAGTGCTAACACATATTTTCTTTTTCAAAATAAAAGAAAATATGTTTCATCATTGCAATATATAAGGTAATATAGTTAACAATCTAGTCTGTACATTTTATGTTTAATGTCCGTTCCAATGTTATTCTTCTCTGTTCTTTTTCACAGACTAGATTGTTAACTATATTGCCTTATACATTTCAATGATGGCTTTTATTGTGATAAAGAAAATCTGAAAATGTACACATTTAGCCTAGTTTATACAATTCTTAAACTTCTCTCCACAGATTGCATTGGGAAAGCAGTGCATGGAAAGGCTATGAATTTCACCGTATAATGGTGTGATTCATGGCTAATCGGGTGCGAGAATTCAATGCCCAGATAAAGCCCCGCCTCCACGCCAATAGAGGCTAAAAACTTGGTTTTGAAAAAACAATTCGAACGAAGGTGGGAAGAAATTGTAATCTTAAGAAGCGAACGCGGAAAAAACGTGTTTGAACGAAGACATTTTAAGATCAGATGAGAAAATCCATTAAATGATTTTAGCATACACTTTTTCTACGCTTGAATCTATTTTTTTCATATGACTGAATTTAGTTTTTTCATACTATGAAATATTTCAGTTACGTTTTTCTTTTCTTACAGTCAATGCATTTGAGCTCAATTTGGCTCCATGGCTATGTCCGGTTTTGTCGCTGTTTTTTTACGAGGTGTATCCAGGACTTGCCTAAACTTAACATTAATGATGTGTAGCTCCGAAATAAATTAAGAGACCACTGCAGCTTTTTCTTTCCTTTCCAAAAAAGTCGAAAAGGAAGGTTTTGAGTGAGGAACAGACGGGTTAAAATTAAGAGACCACTGCAAATTGAACGCTTCTGTTCCTCACTCAAAACTTTCCTTTTCAACTTTTTTGGAAAGGAAAGAAAAATGTGCAGTGGTCTCTTAATTTTTCCGGAGCTGTACATCGAGTAGTTAAATCCGCCTCCGAGACTCCAGCTAGCAAGAAGGAAAACGGGTTCAAGATGTATATAGGAAGCTACATAGACAACTGAAGGTAAGTGCCAAGGCAATGACAGATTTTCAATCACACATTCAACTACTTAGCTATCAGCGAATGTAACATTTACGTTAGCTAGTTTATGTTAACTATCTTACAGGGAATCTAGCTGAAAATGATTGTATTTGTGTTAGCCTGCAATATAATTATGCTAGCGAGCTATAACAATGTTTTATTTCATATTCTGCACAGTATCTAACAAATATACACTGACGGGGAAGGCTGCCTGTCACAGGTCCCTGAGGAAGAGCGTAAAGCCGCACAGCGTGCGAGTAGGGAAAGATGATCGATAACTGTAGAGACTAGCAACATTGCTAAGAACTTAGTCTGTAGGACACTGTAATTCTGGTCAACATATGTAGGAGACAGTTGTTTACATTTAATCTTATCACTAGATTATCGTATCACTCTCACGAGTATACATAACTGAGGGTTATTCAACAAGGAACAAAACCTTTAACCTGCTCCAGTTGTCTTTATGGCCTACCTTGAGGGCCTGAGTTTTGCACCTCATCGGTCCTAATCTGGATAAATTGTGGTAAATTACATTTGCTTTTCATTTCTGCACTACGTAACGTTTTTCTTCACTTCATATATGTTAAAGCACTCTGTAGCAGTCATAGTGGTTCGAAGCCACTGCTGCTGAGTTGCAGGAAGTGCTATGTGCACCCACCTGGTTGGTCAGCTTTACCAGATGGCACACTTCTCACTACTCAACACTCTTGTTGCACTACCTGTTCACAGCTGCACAGAGACAGAACAACGTTGGCACAAGCCAAGAACACTTGTGAGTCTTTACAGTGCACAAAACAATGCACATACATTAGTTATCCTATGTAATAATAAGTCTGTTGGAAAAGATTGTTACTCCTTGTTCTTTAGGGTGTAAAGCCTGGTCCGGTTGATAGCATGGCGGTTCGGGAACCAACTAACTTGTGTGCTGATGGAATAAGGTAAGGTTAGAGGCACTTCAAATTAATGTTTTAGAAATGTGATATTTGGAGTTTGTCATAGGCGTCGCTAGGATCACAATACATTCGGCCCACCCTCCAGCCCCGCCCGGGACAGAAAATACAAGTTTTTGAAAGTACATGCGGAAAATGTGGACGTACACGCTAGCGGCCGACACGTCTACTTTGTCATAATGCGCGATCGGAATTATAGATGAATAGATCAGGGGGTATTTTTTTATTATTATTATTTTTGTTCCATTTGAGATCCGGTGCTATTCATAAAAGATCCGGGGCTATAGCCGGACGCCCAGGGCTAACGACGCCACTGGAGTTTGTAGGTCTGTATGTTATAATCCATGTTATTTGATGTTCACTGAGCTTTTACACCTTTAAGCCATCAATTATGCCAAAAAAAGCTTAAAATGTTTTGCAGGAGTTCCCTCTACAAATCTCTCCACAAATGCCTGACATCGACCTTCTCCACGTCTCAGAAACATATGCTAACTTTACTCCACTTACTGCCCCTCATGTGACAACCATGGACATGCCAGCCAACGTTTCCCTGGTTTAGTCTGCCTTTGGGCCAGTGCAAGCTGGCAGTGTACTGTCTTATCAACCTCCACAGCCAAAAACCCATGAAACTGTGAAGATACCTGATGCCCCTTCTACACCACCACTTCCATTAGATTGCTGCAGGCTTCAGTCTTCTGTGTCTACGTCCTTACTCATCAAGAGCAGCTCCATGACAAAGCCACGACACCACGACAAAATCCAGGCTGGTTCAAGGGAGCAGAGCAGCAGCACCGAATGGCATCAACTTAGGAAAAGGAGAATAACATCCTCACGTTTCCCAGAGGTTTGCCATGTACCAGGGGAGACATCCACTGACCACCTAGCGGAACGGATGTTCAAGGGATCTGGTATGGAGATGAAAAGGGGGCTGCACATTGAAAAATGGTTATTTCTTCCCATGTGGCTTTGTAGTCCACCCAGATGCCCCATGGTTAGGATCGCCTCCAGATGGCATCATATTTGACCCAAGTGTGAGGTCCCACTTTGGTTTCTTGGAGGCTAAGTGGCCAAGTGTACAAAGTTATGTGGACTAGCCTTACCTGAAAATACAGAATGGAGAGCTGAAGTTGAATAGATCATATGCCTACTACTGGCAGGTGCAAGGTCAAATCTTTCTAACAGGTTGTAGCTGGTGTGACTCATCTGTGCTCAGGACATTCTAGTTGAGAGAATATATAAAGATCTTCAGGTTTCAAACACTATTAGAGAGAAGGTTGACCACAAATTTTTACCACTACTTGCAGAAAAGTCTGTCTCGCAACTGAATGTATCCCCCTGCTTGGGTGCTAGTTCAGTTGTTACAAATTAAAATTAAGAATTAGTATTTGTTTGAAGTTGTTACCTGTAGAAACTCAGTTTTCAAAACAAGTATTAGTGTGCCCATAAAGAAAAAACAAATATGGATTGTATGAAGAATACATCTTAATGTGTATTATTTCAACATTTCAACAAATAACAGGTAATATTTATTAATAAATGTATATCTTCTTTATTACACTGACATGCTGTTGAATCTTTCATTTTGTCTGTTCGGTGCTTACTACAACTAATTTGCTTATTATGGGAAATACATGATCTACACAAACAATTGATATGCAGTTCAGTGTACAAAGTTATTGATACATTTCATCCACAAATTATACATTTCATATTTTGACATTTGTGAAGTAACCTACAGCCTATTGGTAGGCACAAAATCAGGTAATATCCAATAAACATTTCATTACATGTAGCTATTACTTAATGCAGTTGGTTGTATTTAAAAAATAAGGCATGGATCACCAAAGCATCTCCCTAACAATTGCTCCAAATCAGAGTGACCCAAAGCAAAAACAAATGTATACCAGCTTGGCCCATGCTCTGACCAAAGGTCCATTTTGATTGTTGACCAGCAAGCACGACAATGCAAATAGTTGGTGGATGCTGCCTGAGACGGTCAGAGGGATGACTGTGTCAAACAGCTTGTGCTCCTTTACTCTCTGAATCATTCTTTTGACATGCACCCTTAGCCTGGCAGTCTCCCTAACCTCATGCGCTGGCATCTGTGTACGCCTCGGCAGAAAAGCTGGCCAACAGACCTTGCATGGAACAAGATCATCCACGAGGTAGCCCTCATCCACCATAAAGGCCATGATCAGGGATAAGTAAGAAAATAATTCCTGGCTGCCTAACAATCTCCTTGTCACTCACAGAACCAGCACACAAAGAGGATACAAAAGTGACAGCTCCATGTGGTGACATTCCCAACATGCTCTTGAAGGTACAGTGTGACTTGAAAGAAGAAAACACCTGACTCTGCAGGAGTAGGGAAGATGGTGTCTGGCAGCAGAGTTCAGTGCAGTTGATCACAACCTTGGTGTCTGGATAATCATTGAACTCGGGTGGCATGTTGGCTTTGATGTTATCCTTGGGGATCCATATCCATACTGACCCAAGCAGGAAGTAGAGGAAGTTGGCCCAAGAGATGATTATTTGGCTCACTGTTGACTGGTGGATGTTAAAAAAAATGGCCCAAATCCTTCTGTTTCAGACCCAGCGAACAAGAAAGTCATTGATTGGTGGGAGTGACTAAACAAAAAATAAAACACAAATAAACTGAAGAATAATAGATTTTAACACAAGGAATATTTATCATACTGTTATTTTTCCATATAAAGTACTGTATTTAATGGAGTTGTCACTTACTGCTTTTTGCCAAGGAAAACTTCTCAGACGTGTTTGCACTGGTGACTTTTATCTTGGTGTCTGCTGACCTCAATCAAATCCCAGAATGCCACCAGGAGGGTGTAAGTTGCAAATGTACAGAAGGAAACAGACTGGGAGTATTTGCTTTAAGGAAGACCAAATAGCTTTGGATAACATGGAGCCATCTGCTTGCTTGAACATCACTGATTACTATGATTGTCCATCTTCTATAGGTATCAAGAAGCACTAGACTTGACCTAGCTAATGCTGCAGCCTGTATTAGTCTTAACATCCTGATTCTTTCAGATATTATACATTTCTTGTTTTACTTCAGTTTTTTTAAAACAGTTTCAACACTGCAGTGCATACCTAGTGCTAAGACAATATTCATTTAGTAGGCTTACTTTTGGTAAGGTTTGGTGTCCTAGTTTTGAATAACACAGTAGGAGATACAGGAGGACTTTGGGATTGCTGGATAGTAAACAATTACTGTACCTTGTGTAAAAACCTGTCTTTGTCAGATCCCAGTAAACCACTGTGCACGAAAGTAGTGTGTTGTCAGGTTTTCCAGCTTTGTTTTAAGCTCCTGAATTTCTCTTGCTTGCTCCTGGTTCGCCATTATTAAGGCCATATCCAGGGCTGCGGGATCAGGGCCTGCACAGTGATCATGCGTCTAGATTGGATCAGAAACTGCACAGTCCATCGTTGTTAGCGAACATTTCTCGCCTTGTTCGTCTTCCTCTGTAGGGGCAGGGGGGTTCGGTCGCCTTTCCCAAACACCAGGTCTGTTTTGAATATGACTATTCCATGCGAAGACGGTAGAAACCACACTTTTTAGGTACCACCGTCCTCCAACTTTCCCCTCAGCGAAGTCACTGGCAATGAAATGTGTATTGCACATCTGTGTGACATGTTAATGTCACGATGTACTGCCACCAACCACCTTTTTCTGACCTCTTCATCGATCGGGAATCAATGTTCATTACTACCTCCTTCGCGGGGCAGAAATGTAGACTTACTTATTGCAAAAAAGTAGTCTGATAAGTGTTCACGATAGCTAACTAATAATGAAAACAATAACGTAAAAGCGCCCGAAGTCAGTCCCCCGGTATGAAGTGAAACCCAACTAATTCCACTTGGCACAGCCTAGTGGTCTGGAGCACTTCCGTTTTGAGTAACTTGAAATGCATTGTTTCTGCAAACGTTGTGTTCTGGGCTGATGCTGTTTTGGTGTGACCCAATGTTGTTGTGTTGTGAGGTAATGCTGTTGTGTTTTCACTTAATGTTGTGGTGTTGTGGGTAGTTGATTGTTTTCTGCAATGCAGCGTTTTTATAAATGTTTCATTTTTGTTAATGTTGTTGTGTTTTCAACTTTTGTTTGCGTCGCTAATGTTGTTGTGTTATTCACCCGTGGGACACCGTATGATTGTTTTCTGAAATGCAGCGTTTTTATAAATGTTTCATTTTTGTTAATGTTGTTGAGTTTTCAACTTTTGTTTGCATCGCTAATGTGGTGTGTTTCATTTATGTTAATGTTGTTGTGTTGTGTGTTAATGTTGTTGTGTTTTCAACTTTTGTTTGCATCGCTAATGTTTTGCACCCGTGGGCCACCGTACTATTAAATAAAACATGAAATAAAGAAATTAGGCGATAAATATATAAATGAGTCACTATATAAATAAATACGTTTTTATTTCAAAGGCTTACTTTTATTTATTTCTGGGGACTTTTATTCCATGATTCCACATTCATTTATTTCAAGGGACTTGTATTTCATAATGACACATTTCCATTTGGTATATTCAAATGAATGGGGTGTGGTTATCTCACAGTTTCAGACCAAAGCAGCAGCAGCACTGAATGACTGAATTTGAATATAAGAGAAGGTGCGAACATTTCTGGCGCATTTAAAGGACTGTAGGCTACAAAAGAAAACATTAATGTTGGTCATTGTTCAGATGCATGCGATGTCTGATTCCCTAAAAATCTTCTCAGAATTATTGAGAGAGGCTGCCAATGGTTGCTAACAACACACACAAGTAGCTACATTAGGACTGTAGCTAGCTACTGTATCTAACATTTCGCCGTCACTCGTGTCCACACAGTGTCGTCATATTAAGTTGGTTTACGTACAACAAACATCTAGATAGCTAACATACATATAATACAAAAGTAATGATGTTCACTTTACAAAGCCGCTTTACCTATAGCTCTAACCTGAATCAAATGGATGTGCAAGCCTGGCTGTCCTGGGTGAGTCTATACCCATCCCGTCGATGCTGTTGGCAGCCTCTCAATAATTCTGATAAGCTTTTTCTCAGCAAACAGAAGAACGCAGGACATTTACAAGTATTAAGTATATGTATGTTACAAGTGGAATGTATAGATGTGCAGTTAATGCAAATGTATTACATATGGCAATTCTAAATGTGCAATGGAGGGAAATAGAGGAGGGCAGAAAATAGTAATTATTAAAGTATTAAGTATAATGTTTGTACAAGTGGGATAAATAGTTGTGGCAATTCTGTGGCAATTCTCAATGGTATTCTGAGATGCCCTGTGCAGACATCGCTTGCGCTGGAGGTCTATGATGGCTGGGCACCTGTGATGTGCTGGGCGGTTTTCACCGCCTTTTACAGGGCCTTTCGGTCAGCTACAGAGCACCACCAAACCACACTGTGGTGCAGTTAATCAGAATGCTCTCAATTGTGCTGCAGTAAAAGTTCACAAGGACTTTTACTGCTGCCGCACCTTTTCGACCAGGGCTGAGGTGTTGAGGGTCCAGGAGAGGTCCTCGGAGATGTGGACATCCAGGAATTTGAAGCTGGACCCATGCACCACCTCAGCCACTTGAAACGTTAACTTAAAACATTTACGTTAACATTTTATGGTAATTTATGCTTGCATTTATGCTAGTAGTACAGTAGAAATCGTACATATTCAATTGCACATTATCAAAATGGTTAAATTAGAACACAACAATGCTGAAAGTCAGTCTATATTTTAGTATGAAAGACTACATCGGTTTTGCGTCATGTGTACAAAAATCCAGAAAAATGAAAAACCGTCACATCCTCTTTGACATATTTCAAAACAAGTATGTGGAAATATGAGAAAAATATAACAATTTTAATTTGAAAACCATGACAATAAGTTGTGGAATTTTCTGAATTTATGTATTTTTGGATTCTACAAATGTATAAAGGAATTACTGGTTAAAATATTGAGTAAATGGGAAAGTACTGAGTTCCCATGTATAGATAAGAAAAGGAATGTGGGAAAGTGGTCTGTGTTTATTTGTTTATGGTCATCATTGACTGTTATCAGTAGATCATTGGGTCCTCTGTTTAAACCATCAGTGGTTTCGTCAATCTGTTTAAACCATCAGAGCATCTGGTCTTTGTCCAGATAGTATGTGGCCATTCTGAGTTGAATAGGTTAACTACAGTGTCTTTAGTCCCCTGGGGGAAGGTGGGGGGACAGCCTACCCCTTTGGGTAAACCTAGGAACCTAGGAACAAAGGGAACATGTATTGTTGGCACAGGACATCTGTGCAGTATCTTACCACACCCCCTGTACTGTATAAGTACTGATGATTGTCCAGTGTTACTTTAGAGATGTTTCACGGTTCGTTCTGTAAGCTTTGATACCACTCTCCTTGCAAGAAATAAACTCCGGATTGTGCCAAGAGAATTTTGACTCTGTACCTGCTTCCTAAATAGTTCTATTCAATGGAATTGCTATCACAGAAGTCAAACCTAATTATTTTTAGACCCAGGTTTGCCAGATATTATTTAAAGAGACAGTTCAAGCAAATAATTGAAGCCTACTTTGAGGAAGATGGGGAGATTCGTATTTTATGTGTTCATCGTTATGGCATCATCATGCAGCAGCCCTGACTACATTCATACCTGTTCATTCAAGCCCAGATATTGCCTTGTACAATTCAAGATTCTTACTATATACCTCTCCCCTATGTGATAAGTGTCAATTATACTGCAGAGGGAGCTCTGCCTCATTGCACAGCTATTGGTTTAGAATCTCTGAGGTCCTCTCTAACATCCTAGAGGCTGCGCTTGATTCAGATCCATTAGTGGGGTCTTTGCTGATTGTGGATAGTTTGATGGGAATTTTAACTTTCTCTTGTTTTTCTTTGTTCATGTTTTGTTTCTTTAGGTCCTGTTTTTAGTTTTCAGTCTACCTGTTTTATTTTATATATTTTAATTTTTTTTTACCATTATTATTGTTTTATGTTTTTATTTTGTTTTATACATGCAGATCCAACATTCAATAAAAATGTTAAATATATCCAGTAGATGGCAGTAGAGCCTCGATGCTTGTTTTGTTCAAATCAAGAGAGCAACATGTATTTTTTATAATGACAGTTCAGACAAAGAACAGAACAACACACAAGTTACTATTTAGGACAATTTCATATTAAAAGTTTAAAAACAACAACAGATTGGTCATGGAAGTACATTAAATACCAGAACTGCTACATCCATGCCATGCGTTTGAAAAACAAACAATATAACAGCTGTCTTCCAATTTCGAATCCCTTGACCAAAGCCCCATATTTCGTCCTTCCCTCTGAACACACATGCACACCAAATACCAATTAACAAAAAAACTTCCACGTCAATCCAACCCCTTAGAACAGTTTCCAGCATTCTGCAGTTTTAAGACATGCGGAAACAGACATCAATGGAAACAGAGATCACCATATGTGGCCTCTGTTTCAACAATGTCATTGCCTTCACTGCAGCAGCAGGTTCTTACCGTGGTTCTCTCGGGTCTTCACATCTTCTTCCAACATATTAGCTGGTTCAGAATTGCCAGCTGTAGTGGCAATAACAGTAAAGTTCTTCTCGCTGACGTCAAGGTATGATGACGTCACCAAAGGAGCCACAAAGGTTTGGGACGCAACAATGTTGTCATTATTATGACCATCATTGCTGGTCTCAAAATTCACTGATTCCATGTGAGGCACAATATGGACAACTTCCTGATTTTCATTGTCCCCACTGTGCTCAACTGTAGTACTAACCGTAGGTGATGCAGCCTCATCGTCTATGGTTGTAACAGTACTTAAGTGGATTTTTTAAAAATCAGTAGAATAATCGAATTCATAGCCAGAAGCTGAAAAGGAAACAGCTTCCTAAGTTGATTTCAGCATCTGTTGTAAAGTCCATTTGATCAGTAAGGCTACTATAGCCGTACTTGTTACTGAGAACTCGGTAACATTATGGTCATCTGCTTCCATTGAGCCATTAGCCTCAGTGTAAAAATTATGTTCATCCACTGTCACAGAGCTGATACTATATAAGATACTGTATAGCGTTCACTGATAACTTTATTCAGCTATTGACAATGTTATAATTTACCTTCATTAAACATAAAACATAAGACGCAGATAATCAAATGACGACGATAACGCATCTTGGCTGTGTGGGGTGACTCAACTGAAAAAGCGGCAGAAGCTGTAGAAAATATTTACAGTAAATCAGTTGTAAAGAAAAACAAAGCTTCGTGCAAGTTACAACGGTGTATTGTAGCAACAGTCGCTTTAGGCGCAATCTGAATAGTCTTCTACCGTGGCGCGAAATATTTTGTAATATTTTATTTTAGCTAAATTGTATTAAATATTTTATTTCATTTTAAAAGGATGGAGACGCTTATTCACGGATTGTTGATTATGATTCGAATTAATAATTCATAAAAAATAATGATACAATTAAAATCAGCTTTCCCTGAAGAATGTGCAAAAAAGCAAACGTCTGAAAACTGGATAATCTTATGTTATAAAACGGAAAAAAAGCTTTCCTTGTAAGGAGGATAAAAAAATTATAGAAATTATAGAAATTATCTTATATTTTAAAGCACGTTTTATTTCACAACAAGCATTATCAAAATGTTAAATATATTGGCACTTTCTGTAGGCTACATAAAACATGTTTTTACAATGTTTATTTTCCAGCTCAGTAAGTTCTCTCTGAACATTACCTCAATGCTGCAAGAGACTGGACATTATCATTTTCGCAATCATTCACACTAAATAAACGTTTAGGGGAAATATTGAGAGATTACCCTGAAGAGTGTGCACAGTTATCTATATAATACATTTAGTACGAAATATGTCCGTATGTTACCTCCTTTTAGACAATTTCAGAAAACCTAAGTGTGAGATGGACTGTTTTGTGCTCTCAGATGTTAGATACATTTTCCTCTTTATCAAACAATCAAGACACCTGTCAGCACTAAGGGTAGGCTTCCGCTCAACAGACAATTTGTGGATCAATGTATCAGGTCTCGTCATTCTAAAGTCCACTAAGGTAAATCTCTTTCTCTCTTTCACATACACACATTTGAAAGTGCTACATATACAGAAAGTAAAAAAATCAAATACAATACAATATACAAAATTACATTGATTACAATAAAATAATACAGATTCTCAGTAAAGATCCCCAATCAACATTTTAAACTGTCCAGAGAGTGCATCCAGGTCTAGGGACCTCTAGACTTTTTCAAACATTGGGTGCAACTAAAAGCAGGTTTACCAAACTTGAGTCACAGCTTAAAGACATACTCTATCCTTCCGGATGCATAACAATAAACTGTACTACATATAACCCCCTAGATATCTGATCTTTACCCTGTGAGATATTATTAAACAATAGATATGAAAAATAATGCAGAGATGGTAAACTCTCTGCCCTCAATGCTGTCTTGAAATCAACAATTGATTGATTGATTGATTGTTTCATTGATGGACTGATTGAGACATTCACATAGGTTGATTCTTTCGAGTTGATAATAAAAAATGACCATTCAGTCCAATCAAGATTCAGTCTGAAATTATAGCTCATACAATCTTATTGGAACTACTGCTGTGGACAGATTACTCTATACTCTTCTAGTACTGAGTCATGGTGTATTTCATTTGATGATGAAGATGAATATAAGACAGGTTTGGCTGTCATACTGTAAAGGTTTTGGTCTTTACAGATTACTCTGTACTCTTCTAGCACTGAGTCACATTGGGTTCCCTTTGATGTTGTTGACGATGACAACAATGCAGATGAAGCTGACACAGGGGCAAGTGTCACGCTGTAGAGGTTAGTAATGAAGTTCTCCCACCCTCGACGGAATGCTCGGTCGAAAGCCTGAGGAAATATTAATGTGATCAGAAAGAAATTGACAGTGGCCACTTGGATTAGGAAGTTAGAACACAAAGGATCAAATGCTCCTAAATATGTAGAGAGGGAAAGCAGAATAGTGCAGAGTTACTCAAACATTGATTCTTATCCAGAGAGACTCAGTTGTAAGTGCATGTATTTTTATAGGTATGTTTGTTCTGGCCCCTGTGGGAATTGAACCCAGAATCCTAGTTTTGCAAGACACGGTCTAAGTCCAAGGCTTGAAGATCATTGGACTAATTCAATCAGGTGTGCTAGTGTAGAGTTAAAACAACATATTTAGAAGTCTGGGACCACCCAAGGAGTGATGTGTGCTGGGTATGATTAATACAGAGATTACTTTGGGGTTCCTTGTGTAGGCTCCATATTTTTGTGTTGTTTTTGTGATGTCATTATTCCTTTATGACAAAGTCTGATATAATCTTCATAATTTCTTGTTTTTTAGCTGAGAAAAAATGGATTATGTTGTGCTGGTCTTTCTGTTATGATGACAACCTTTGACCTCTATGCAATCAGGAAGGCATGTTAGGGCAGTGGTTTCTGGGTAGGGAGAGGTAAACGCTGGTGGAATGTTAAGAGGTGGGTTTAGAGGGTAGGACAGAGTTACACACGTGCATACAAATTCACACATATATTCTAAAACACAGATCTGGGGTCAGATATTAAGGCACAGGAATGTCACATGTACAGTATGTATGTAAATGTGTGTGTTCTCCGCCCCTAGTCCCCTTGAGTCAAGGTCAGGGACCAACAGCATGTGTCTTATCTGTTCATCACTCCCCCTCTTTCACAGACCCCTTTCGCCCCTGACATACTCCCTACGGGCAAAACACAACTGTCCCTATGTCCCACAGAGACCAATAAGACTATGCACCAAACCAAGCCTGCTATGTAAACTGTCAACTGAATACTAGCTGTACTATATTGCACTCAAACTCATCTCCATGCATCTAGATTTGTAGTTCTATGCTGATACTCTACATCAACTGTAATTCCATGTATATTCATTAGTCACCACTCATTATGCTATCCTATATTCTCACTGCCCATTTGTATATAATTGTATATAAGCTTTTTGTAGCTTTTGTGTACTCTGTCCATGTACGTTTTCTACAACTAGAAGCATCACAACACCAAGTAGTTAGGATAAATGTACTTAGCGAATTATTCAGATTCTTAGAAGTAATTCAGATTCTGATGCTGAAAAAGAACTAGAAAAAAAGCAAAACGGGGAAAGAAAGAGTGTGAGGATAAGTTAATAGAAATGGCAGATGAGATGGGGGGGGTGTACAGGATAAATAGGGTTGAACTAAAGTTTGTCATGACACGTTTTGTCAAACATAACAAAACAAGGGAAAGGGCCCTACAGTATCTGAATTTGTCAGATAGAAACTTTTGAAACATCTGATAAAAATTATTTAAATTAAAAACATTTTGTTTGGCTAAATGAATGCACCCCATGTATGTCACATTACAATTGTTATCTTAACACTGTTACTATAATAATACTGTTTTGTCTTTATTTTGTTTTGTTTTTTCAAGTCAATAAATTGATTTTTTGAGTTAACCTTAGCCTTTGAGCACATGATGTTGGTGACATGCAGATAGTCATTGGACTCTGACCAGTCAAGAGGATAAGGGCCATATACAGTTAGGTCCAGAAATAATTGGGCACTGACACAAGTTTTGTTATTTTGCCTGTTTACCAAAATATATTCAAGTTACAGTTAAATAATGAATATGGGCTTAAAGTGCAGTCTCAGCTTTAATTTGAGGGTATTCACATCCAAATTGGAGGAAGGGTTTAGGAATTACAGCTCTTTAATATGTAGCCACTTCTTTTTCAAGGGACCAAAAGTAATTGGACAATTGACTTAAAAGCTGTTTTATGGGAAGGTGTGGGCTATTCCTTCATGAGCCGTTCCAAGGCTTGGAACAGCTCATGATCGGAAGCATACCGCATCATCTGTAAAACACGGTGGAGGCAGTGTGATGCCATGGGCATACATGGCTTCCAATGGTACTGGGTCGCTAGTGTTTATTGATGATGTGACAGAAGACAGAAGAAGCCGGATGAATTTGGAAGTGTATAGGGATATATACTGTCTGCTCAAATTCAGCAAAGTTGATTGGACGGTGCTTCACTTTACAGATGGACATTGACCCAAAACATACTGCGAAAGCAACGCAGGAGTTTAAGGCAAAGAAGTGGAATATTCTGCAATGGCCGAGTCAATCACCTGATCTCAACCCGATCGAGCATGCATTTCCCTTGCTGAAGACAAAACGTAAGGCAGAAAGACCCACGTACAAACAACAGCTGAAGACAGCTGCAGTAAAGGCCTGGCAAAGCATCACAAAGGAGGAAACCCAGCATTTGGTGATGTCCATGCGTTCCAGACTTCAAGCAGTCATTGCTTGCAAAGGATTCTCGACAAAGTATTAAAAATGAAAATTTTATTTATGATTGTGTTAATTTGTCCGATTACATTTGAGCCCTTGAAATAAGGGGGCTGTGTATGAAATTGGTTGCAATTCCTAAACGTTTAATACAATATTTTTGTTCAACCCTTTGAATTAAAGCTGAAAGTATGCAATTCAATGGCATCTTGGTTGTTTAATTTCAAATCCATTGTCGTGGCGTACAGAGCCAAAATTATGAAAATTGTGTCAGTGTCCAAATATTTCTGGACCTAACTGTACTTTACATTTCCGTGTCTGCATCCCCAATGACAACTGTTTTACTTTATAGTGCACTAATTTTTCAGGTTCCGTAAAGCTCTTGTTAAAAGTAGTGTACAAAATAGGGAAAAGGGTAACAGGATCCATGACTGACTAAAGGATGTCTGCAGTTCTTAGAATATAATTTATCTGTGGAATAGGGAATTTTATTGTTCCACTTTCTGGGAGAAATTCCACGGATTGTTTGTGTGTGTGTGTGTGCCTGTGTGTGTGAAGTTTTCCATGTGTTCTCTGTTAAAGTTTAACAGGGCAGGAAGGGTAAACATATATACGGCTGCTGCTGCAACCATAACAAGTGGAGGTTTCCTGAAGGTGCCCTTGCATACACCATCTTGCTTACCTTGCGGTAGTTCTTCAGCGTGCTCCTCTTCTTCTCCTGTTGCTTTATCTTCCTCTCCTCCTCAGTTTCCTCTTGTTTCCCTCTCTTCTTGTCCTTTATCAAAACCTGGTGATCTGTCTCTTCTCGGGTGGTGTCTAGCATTCCCTCCTCTTCCTCCCTCTGTCCTTCCTCAGTTTCTACCTTTATCTCCACCTCTAGGACCTCCAGGCCTTGGGTCAGTGTCCCTCTCTCCTCACCCAGAGTCAGGTCTACCTCCCTGGGGGAGGCTTTCTGGGACTCAGTTTGCTGTTTCTTCCTGTTGCTTCTCCTCCAGTGGCTTTTCACTTCCACTGCGGTGACCTCCAGGACAGGGGTGTCAGTCTCCATTTCTGTACTCATATCAAAACTGGACGAGACCGTCTGTGGCAATGTCTTCCTGATGCTTCTTCTCAACCGAGAGCTGAGATGGCTGGATTTTCTCCGGAGCAGAGTGGTATTATCGTCTTCCATCATTCCCAGGTTAAAGTCAAACACCCCATGCTCTCCCTGGTGGGCTTCTGCCCCTGTATAGACCTCAGTGGCTGAGCATGATCCCCCCAAGTCTCCCTCTCTCATCCCAGTCATCCTGTTTCCCCCATCTCCTCCTGCCACTGTCTCAGGCTCATCAAGGCGACCATAGAACCCAGAGGTTTTATCCAGGAAATTTGGGGCCCTGACAGAACCCCTTCTGGAACTCTTTCCAATTGTCATCTTTTTCTTTTTTCACTCTTTTTTCTTCTGTTATACTTCTTCTGTCTCTTTCTTTTTGAAATCAACGTCTTTTTCTTGTTTCCTTGGTGTTTTTAAATCTGGAAAAAAATAAGGGAAAGATGGGTCATTCTTGAATTACATTGGTATTTAGGATAACTAAAATGGGTATATCAACTTTAGTTGGATTTTTAAATTATGATAAAACTGTGTCACCACTGGGAGTAGTAATGATGGTAATGAATAAATAAAAAGTAGTCTTTTTTTTTTTTTAAATGAAGGACACTTGCAGAAGTTTCTACAGTGCATATTACAAGATGTATTTAGCAACATACATTACTTACATATTTGTGTTATTAATAACAGTTAAATAGGAAATTTATTATTTTTGTTTTAGTCATTTTAATGGGCTCTTACATGATGCCAAAGTCAACAGACAGCAATTAACCCTGAGTCATACAACCAGTGTGAATGGGGTAATTTTGAGTCAGTGTGTGATAAGGACCTAGAAGAAATGTGGAGGATGAGATACATCACACACGTTAATGTGTCAGATATATTCTGTTTACCTATCTGTCCCTTTTACCTCTTTCTGTCACATCATCTGGGTGACATGGAACGTTCAAAGTTCACAGTGTGTTTGTGTGTGACTATCTATATTTCTAGCTGCCCACGCATGCCATGTTGGTGTGTTCAGTTCATAACATCCTATCTCCAGCCCTATCATAATGCTTCCACTTTAGTTTATGATGTCGATAACAGATAACTTCCAGCCTCACTCAGACTTTGAATCCTGACTCCCCAGTTGGAGTTTTAAACACTGCTAGCTGTTATCATGGTTCACAAATGGCAACCTATTGCTATGCAGTCACTACTTTTGTTTGACCAACACTCCATAGAGCTCTGGTCAAAATTAGTTTGTGTACTAATAATAATAATATTGTAATTGGGTGCTATTTGGTACAGACCTATGATTCACTGGCTGTACGTCTGTGACTGAATAAATGTCTCTATGACAGCAACCATTTATAGTTGTCCTATTGCTGATGTTTTCTCTAATTGTTAATATGATTTATGATGTTAAGTAGGGCTCTTCAAACCTGTTCCTGTAGATTTGCACTTCAACTCAGTTTGACATTTTAGTGGCTAGCAGATGTTGTAATACAGAGAAACTTAGTTGTGAGTGCATACTTTTTCATACTGACCCCCTGTAGGAAACAAACCCACAAACCCTGATGTTGCAAGCTCCATGATCTCCCAACAGAGCAACGCAGAATCCTTGCAATATCATATATATAATCAGAGTTGGGGAGTAACGGATTACAAAAAAGCAGTAACTGTAATCCGTTACGTTACCAACTAAAATATTGTAATCGGATTACAGATACTTTTGAAAAAAATAATGATTACATTTGGATTACTTGAATTGAAAAAGAATAGGTGCGCGAAATAAATGACACGTTGCATGCTTTATTTTTTTTATTTAATGTTTTAAAAACAGTGTTATTTGAACCAACAATTGAGCGCCTCAGTTGTGTGATCATCATGCGCGTAATGATGGACGCGCATAACCAGTTTAGTGACTGATGAAGCGCTAGTTTAATTAGTACAAACAGACTGTATCTACGATAATATTAGCCGACCCATTTAAATGTGATTTAGTTATCTACTCGACGCATACTTTCAATTGGAGTAGGTCGATGTGCGGCAAGCCGCAAGCAATCGAAAGTCTATGAGACCTTCACTGCCACCGCGGCCGGTGCGCAGGCACCTTTATTTGTCAAATGCACCGAACAACACAGCCAAGAGTTGCGCTGAACAACTCAGACAGGAAATGTTTTTGAAGATTAAGCAACTATTTGTTAGATAGCTGTAACATGGGGCTGCCTTCAAGATAAAACTTTATATGGAATTAATCACGATATTTGATGAGAAAAGGTGTGTTGGGAAGCACTCTGCCGAAGGATGATGATTTGCATTTGACGCAACCACCTCAACTCCGTCTATACAGGTAGGCCATGTGATTCTGCTTGCTTTGCATCTCATAATATTGTGTTTGTTGGTTATCATTGGCAGCTGATGACATTGTCTTTAAGCTATGAGTGCAGGTGTGTGATCACAGTTTATTTCTTTCATTTGCTTTTTGAAAAACCATCACTGGTGGCCCGAATAATCACAGGTTACTTTCGCGCGGGTAAACGTATTTGTGTGCGGATGTTCACGATTGCAAACGTGCACTCGCATGCCTGGGGTTTCTGCAACGTTTTGTCTATGTTGGTGGTTGTGGAGCAAAACATCAGACTACTGCAGATTTAGTGTACGCGCGAAAAGTTACGGATATCTTGATTTTTATATACAACAATGTCAATACCCTTTTTGAGAAATTGTCATTTATTTTTCAACAATGTTTTGAAGCAATTAAAAACATGAATTAAACATAAATAACAATAGACTAACACATCCTTAGATATTGGGTTATGTTCAGATAAACAGCCAGATTCTGGAAAATCGAGGGTTATTGGATTAATTGGAACGACTGAATATCTGACAGACCTTTAGCATGTAATGAGATGTAGCCCAATCATATTGCAGTAGAAAGGAATGGTTTAGAAACCCTTTCCAAAGGCCTGTACGAAACCCATAAGGTAAAATGCAAATTCCGTTTTCGCCCAGCTATGTAAACAAAAAAGGTGTTCAACTAGTTATAGGCAATTACTATTTGTTTTCTAATGCCTCTTAATATGAGAGTAATCTAAAAGTAATTCAAAGTAATCAGATTACTTTACTGAATTTGAGTAATCAAAAAGTTACATTACTGATTACAAATGTGGACAGGTAACTTGTAACTGTAACAGATTAAATTTAAAAAGTAACCTACCCAACCCTGTATATAATGTATAGTAAGGCTCTCCAACTACGTTCATGGAAAACTACCCCCCTGTAAATTTTAACAACAACCAAGGGCCCCGGAGAGCTGCACCCCTGAAGATTTTAACCCCAACTCTGTTCCTGAAGAGCTACCCTCATGTAGGTTTTAACTTCAACCATTTTAGCTAACCAAATTCTAATAATTGGCTGAGGATGAGCTGAATCAGGTGAGTTACAACTGAGATTGGAGTAGAAAAGGATAGGAGCTCTCCAGGAACAGGGTTGGAGAGCTCTGAAATAGGAAAGCAATTCAACTGATGCCAGTTTACATATATGAAGCCTCTGTATATCAATGTCCTCTAGAACTCTATAGTTGTACATTTTTTGTCAATGTAAATGTAATTACTGGATGTAAATAAAGGCTGTCAATGTAACAAGTCAAACCCACACATTATTATAATCATCAGACATCTGTCTTTTCCAGATTAACTTTTGTGAAACTCACAAAATCAGAGAGAAACAGTAACTAAAATACAACATTCGGGTCCTCTATTTCCGTTTTAGATTGTGCATTAATATACCTAGGTGGGACAACCACACAACCCATTAATAGCAAGTACACATTAATGAAGTAGCCCTCAGCAAAGTTAGAGCTAGAAAAAAAACATTAGTTCACTGAGCCCTTTTGGTGCCTTTTCCTGATCATGTTGGACATTATACTTTAGAAGTGCTCCACCCATAACAAATTTTAAGAGCAATACAAATGCTGGTCTGGCTTAGCTAAACATTGTTGTAGATGTCTGTCAAGAAGGTTTCCACCATGGATCGTCATTCACTCTACATCAGAACATCAGCCAAACTATATGATCAAACCAATTAACAGCTTTTATAGATTTAGCTAACTTTAGTAGTTACTGTGAAGTAGAGGGAGAGACCAGAGAGAATCTGACATAAAAAAGAAAGAGGAAAAGAATGTCAAAGGGAAAGCAAAAAAGGAAGAAAAAGAAAGATAAGACAGAACTGTCTTACCTGGTGTGTCTGTGTCTCTGTTCCTGAGCTTTTTCTTTTCTGAGTTCTAAGAGGTAGGAGCTTTGTAACACCCCGTCTCTTCTCGTCTTCTCCCATTCTTTTAATGTCCCTTCCCCTTTCCTCTCTTCAACTCTCCTCCCTTTCTTTGTCCCCTCCCCTTTCCTCTCCTCTCTTCATCTCTTCCCCTTCTCTACTCATCTCATTTCTTCCCCATCTCCTCTCCTGCCTCTCACCCTCCTGTCCTGTCCACACCTCAGTCAGAGACCTTGCCTGAACATGCTGTCACCAAGAGAAATGCGCGCACGCACAAAATTCTTCTGATGCTGTGACAGACACATGGAGATCCTGATAAGCCCAGTAGAGGCCTAGATGACATACACACTGTGACACAAAACATAGCTGGGGAACTGAAGAGATCACTACAGAGATATCTGTGCCCAAAATAGACCCCAAATTTAGTGTATACATTTTTAGTCCATAAATCAGCACATCACAAGAGACTGTATGTTACGCCGATTAAGAATTTTCTCAGCTAAAAGGTCTTGTGTGGAACACAAACGTAAAAACTATTTCAGTAAAGGTAACATTTTAAAGAAAGGCATTAGCATTATTTGAATATGCCACTAGTCACTCCTTTGATATCCAGAGGACATAAGTGTGTGTGTGTGTGTTTGGGATGTAAACACGGGTGGGACGAGTGTTGCTTCATCCCAGGGTTCTTTCCGCTTAGGGATAATTAACATATCCCTTTGTCTCCACTCTCTACCACAGCTCAGTCAGCTTTACTCTAAAGGGAACACACACACACACACAGGTGAATACAGGCACACATATATAAGGCAGCATGCTGTTGTGTGGTTAGGTGGGCTGTGCTTCTGATTCGGATCCAACTTGTCTTCTATGTCAGTGTCTTAGTCATAGGATAAAACAGTGTGTGTTTGTGTGTGTGTGTGTGAGTCAATAGGATATAACGCATGTGTTTTCTTTGATTTGTGGTCACTAGTCAGATTACTCACCTGACAACTGACACACATTCAGGAGAAGTGTGTATGTGTGGGCATGTAGTATGTGTCGATGTGCGTGTCAGCGCATGTGTGAGTAGAAAGACAGTGAAAAAGCTCAAGCTGATGTTCCATATTTTGTCACAATCAAGCTTACCTGGAAGGGCCAGACATCTGTCAGTAAAAGGTTTGCAAAAGCTCAGCAGTTAAGTAGTATTCCTCTATAAGGGTTAATGGAATACAGGGAAAAAGGCAATGCGGCAGGATGTCATTGGTACACCCACCCACATGGCTGTGGTTAAATCACCACAGGAACTTGTTCCTAGGTCCTAAATGCCACCCTATTCCCTACATAGTGAAAAACTGTTTAGCAAAACTTTGGGCCCATAGTGTAGAGAATGGGATCACATTTTATACTCACTCACCTTAGAGCAGTGAACAGTTTAATGCTATGCTGTTGGTAACCAAGTGAGAGGTGCATTCTAAAGTCCACTAAGGTAAATATGTCCAGTTGGAAAGTCAAAAATACCTGTTGGAGGCATTCACATGTTTTCAGTGGATTTTTCCAAATCACCGGTGTCAATTCCCGCTTATCACTAATGACTACTAATACTCAAAATACAGAGAAAATAAGAGAGGTAGAGAGAGATGCAAATAAAGTGATTGTGAGACAGAGGGAGTGGGGGGGACAGACAAAGAGAAGAAGAGAGTCAGAAGTTGCCCTCAAGCAGTTTCTACTCATCTTAACAGTTATAAAGTTGTCACCACTTAAAGACATGACATTATTCTGGGTATCATTTAAGTGAGTAACACCAAGAACAGGTGGGCTTGTTGTCTGTCACGGTCGCTGACACTAGTCTCATAAAATGCCCTACTTCAGGGTAACTGGCCTAACTCAGACACACAATGTTATCTTATGTCTGAGGGCTCAATTCTATGAAATCCAGATTGCAGTATTTACTCAGTTGCTCTTTTTTCCATGGTCAAATTAACTCAACAGCTCTAGAGTATTGTACAAAAACATATTGCCAAACATACTGCCAACAAACTACCAAAGCAATATTTCTCTCAGGTAAGTTCTTTTTAAATTTTCTCATTGGATAGTTACTGTAAATTAAGTCACTACGTAGACAATACTATGCAGGTAAAAAATAACAGCTGAAATGAAATCACTGAACACAGTTCCTCTAGCAGAGTCATGCATTTGGGCCAACTTTTAAAATTGTTCATATGGTTTGAATTGTAGTCATTACCTTAAATAGCAGTATGGGGACAAAAAAAGTCACCACCAGCAATGACATGAAGACCAGGACCCTTTGAGACTAAAGCTAAAGTGCTCAACAACCAGTCAAAGATTATTCAGCATTATGAGCTGAGATCCAACAAGGATGTGAGTGTGCTGGCCTCTCCTTTCCTTAAAGGCTGTTTGGCAAATTATGGGTTGTCTAGGCAGTTTTGGGCATGGCCCTTAGAACTTGCACAGACATCCTACCAGCTTAAAACCTTTAGAGAGCCCAAACATTGAAATTACTTACAAAGACAGTTTGGCACTCTTATTAAAGGGGAAGTGTACTGATGGAAGAGGGTATATATTAGTAGATTTTAAGATCCACAAGTCAGCATTCTATTTCATCTTGCTTATACAGTTAGGTCCAGAAATAATTGGACACTGACCCAAGTTTTGTTATTTTGGCTGTTTACCAAAATATATTCAAGTTACAGTTAAATAATGAATAGGGGCTTAAAATGCACTCTCAGTTTTAATTTGAGGGTAATCCCATCGAAATTGGAGGAAGGGCTTAGGAATTACAGCTCTTTAATATGTAGCCCCCACTTTTTCAGGGGACCAAAAGTAATTGCACAATTGACTCAAAAGCTGTTTCATGGACAGGTGTGGGCTATTCCTTCGTTATTTCTTCATCAATTAAGCAGGTAAAAGCTCTGGAGTTGATTCCAGTGTGGCATTCGCATTTGGAAGCTGTTGCTGTGAACCCACAACATGCGGTCAAAGGAGCTCTCAATGCAAGTGAAACAGGCCATCCATAGGCTGCAAAAACAAAATCCATCAGATAGATAGCAGGAACATTAGGAGTGGCCAAATCAATAGTTTGGTACATTCTGAGAAAAAAAACGCACTGGTGAGTTCTGCAACACAACAAGACCTGGACATCCACGGAAGACAACAGTGGTGGATGATTGTAGGATCCATTCTATGGTAGAGACAAACCCCTTCACAACATCCAGCCAAGTGAAGAACACTCTCCAGGAGGTAGGCATATCATTATCCAAGTCTACCATAAAGAGAAGACTTCACAAGAACAAATAGAGGGTTCACCACAAGGTACAAACCATTCATAAGCCTCAAGAATAGAAAGGCCAGATTAGACTAAGCCAGCCCAGTTCTGGAACATTATTATTTGGAAAGATGAAACTAAGATCAACCTGTACCAGAATGATGGGAAGAAAAAAGTATGGAGAAGGTTGGAACGGCTCATGATCCGAAGCATACCACAACATCTGTAAAACACTGTGGAGGCAGTGTGATGCCATGGGCATGCATGGCTTCCAATGGCACGGGGTCAGTAGTGTTTATTGATGGGACAGAAGACAGAAGCAGCCGGAATAATACTGTGAATACTGTCTGCTCAAATTCCGTGAAGTTGATTGGACAGTGTTTCACTTTACAGATGGACAATGACCCAAAACATACTGCGAAAGCAACCCAGGAGTTTAAGGCAAAGAAGTGGAATATTCTGCAATGGCTGAGTCAATCACCTGATCACAACCCGATCAAGCATGCATTTCACTTGCTGAAGACAAAACTTATGGCAGAAAGACCCACGAACAAACAACTGAAGACAGCTGCAGTAAAGGCCTGGCAAAGTATCACAAAGGAGGAAACCCAGCATTTGATGATGTCCATGCCTTCCAGACTTCAAGCAGTCATTGCCTGCAAAGGATTCTTGAACAAAGTATTAAAAATTGATATTTTGTTTAGGACTGTGTTCATCTGTTCAATTACATTTGAGTCCCTGAAATCAGGTGACTGTGTACGGAAATGGTTGCAATTACTAAACATTTCATATGATATTTTTGTTCAACCCCTTGAATTAAAGCTGAAAGACTGCACATCAATTGCATCTCGATTTTTTCATTTAAAATCCATTGTGGTGGCGTACAGGGACAAAATTATGAAAATTTTGTCAGTGTCCAAATACTTCCGGACCTAACAGTACCTGCAGGGTATGTCAGAACTACCTTCTGAAAAATATTTGATTTCCACTGTAGAAAGAATGCCACAAGTGTGTTTGGCTGTTATATCAAAAGGTGTCTACTTTCATGAGTCAAATACAGATTACATTTTGTTAAACAAAACAATTCTATTCATAACTTTTAAATTGTTTATTTGTTCTATGCTATAGTTTAAGTATATTAAGACATTAAACTGTGTGAATTTCAGTAAAAACTTGAAAAATTGTGGTGTTCTAAAACATTTGACTGGTAATGTTTATAAGGAATATTTATTTGCTTTTATATTTTGTACATTATTCATGTGGTTCTGTGTGTTGTCCTCTTGCAGCTGTATGCCTTTGGCTAGGTTATTAAAAATAGGATTTGGTTCAGATTTACATAGTTAAAGAACTGTGAAATATATACATTTTTCATTAACATACAGCATGACTTGACATTCGCATAAAAACTGTAGATGGAAATATGGCTACAGCCAGAAATTTCTCTGGAAGAGACAACGATCTAGAATAACTCCACAAACAACAAAACCTTTGTCATGTTTAAATAATATATATTATTTATTTACGCATTTTCAAGGCAAGGACAGTTAAGATGACAATGGCCAAACAACTTTGAGAGTGCATCCCAAACGGTGCTCTGTTCCCTATGTAGGCAGACACTTTTGGAGACAAGTGTGCCCTGGTCAAAGGTAGTGCACTACTACATGGTGCCACTTGGAATGCACAATGAACTTTCTCACAGACAGGCACCACAAAACACTCAGGCACTAAGTATTTTGATCATAATACATTAAATACTGAAAAGTACTCTACTAATAAACATTATGTACAAAACTCTGGTAACTTTAAAATGTACAGGTTTTGCAGAAAAGTTAAGATTCCAGATCTCCTGCTAGTTTCCTGCTCATAACTTTCCCCTGTAATCTTTCAAGTAGGACTACGGGAAACCTGTCGATTTTGCAAGTTCATGGAATTCTGCAACCCTAGCACTAACATATACATTCAAAATTTACATTCAGTATTAACTAACAAACACATATAGTACATTCTGTAATTATACACAAACACACACACATTCACAGTTACAATCAGCAATGACACGACATTTAAATATGCAGACTTGTCTTAGTCTTTACATAATATCTTACACTATGTACATTGTGTCAGCATCTGAAGTGGAATCCAGTTTCTTAAAAAGTCCACTATTTCTGCCCAGAGAGCTATCAGCCCTTGTCAAAAATACTGCACCATTGAGGGATTAGGGTTCCATTTGGGACACATGCTGTGAGTTTCATATTCATCTAACTGGAGACCGATAGAGTTAATCCTTTGAGCCAGAGGAAAAAAGTGCACTATATAGGGAACAGGGTGCCATTTTGGACCAACAGAAAGTGTGGTTGTGGAGCGGGGGAACAGCTGGGCATTTAGGATGTACGCAGGTGTGTGTGCTTGTGTGTCGTGTGTATATGAATATATGCATTGTTTGTGTGTGTCCGGTCCTCACACTTCAACCGCAGTATCAGATCCCAGGCCTTGTTTCTGCAGAGCTTCTTCTCTCTTCATCTTAGGCTTTTCTGTCCGCGTGTGCCACACCAACACCTGGCAAAACATGTTAAAAAACACACTTTATTGACACAAATATAGAACCAACATACAAACACAGATTTTAGGAGTCTCTATCTTTGTGGGAGACACAAAGTTATTTCCCTTCACGACCAATTCTCTGTAACCCCAATCCCAGAGAGCTTAACTAACCAAAACCCATACCCCTTCACCTACATTCCATCTCTTATTCTAGACTGATTTAGACCTGGGACATCAAGTGGGTGAAATTAATAATGAAGTAGAACAGAAAACCAACAGGGTCTGGTATATCAGTGGTCTGGTATACCACTGATATGCAGTTGTGCTCAAAAGTTTGCATAACCTTGGAGAATTGGTAATATATGTACCATATGTAAAGAAAACACGAGTGAGGAAGCAAAACACATGTCTTATTTCTTATGGGATTCACATTCAACTGTAGGTCATAACAGAATGGCACATTCATAAAACAAAACAGGGCAACAAAGAAAAAAATGAACTGACCCCTGTTCAAAAGTCTGCATACCCTTAGTTCTTAATGCTGTGTATTGCCCCCTTTAGCATCAATGTCTTTTGTAATAGTTGTCTATGAGGCCCTGAATTCTTACAGGTGGTATAGCTGCCCCTTCGTCTTGAAAAAATGCCTCCAGGTCATGCAAAGTCTTTGGTCGTCTTGCATGAACCGCACGTTTAAGATCTCCCCAGAGTGGCTCGATGATATTAGGGTCCGGAGACTGTGATGGCCACTCCAGAACCTTCACCCTTTTCTGCTGAAACCACTGGAAGGTCAACTTGTCCTTGTGCTTAGAGTCATTGTCGTGCTGGAAAGTCCAAGAGAGTCCCATGCGCAGCTTTTGTGCAGAAGAATGCAAATTGTCTGCCAGTATTTTCTGATAACATGCTGCATTCATCTTGCCATCAATTTTCACAAGATTCCCCGTGCCATTAGAGCTCACACCCCCCCAAAACATCAGTGAGCCACCACCATGCTTCACAGTGGGGATGGTATTCTGATCACTATAGGCCTTGTTGACCCCTCTCCAAACATAGCGCTTACGGTTGTGACCATGAAGCTCTATTTTGGTCTCGTCACTCCAAATTACAGTGTGCCAGAGGCTGTGAGGCATGTCAAGGTGTTGTCGGGCATATTGTAACTTGGATTTTTTGTGGCATTGGCGGAGTAAAGGCTTCTTTCTGCACAGTAAAGGCTTCTTTCTGGCAACTCGACCATGCAGTTCATTTTTGTTCAAGTATCGTCGTATTGTGCTCCTTGAAACCACCGTCTTTTTCCAGAGCAGCCTGTATTTCTCCTTTGGTTACCTGTAGGTTTTTCTTTGTATCTCGAACAATTCTTCTGGCAGTTTTGGCTGAACTCTTTCTTGGTCTACCTGACCTTGGCTTGGTATCAAGAGATCCCCGAATTTTCCACTTCTTAATAAGTGATTTAACAGTAATGACTGGCATTTGCAAGGCTGTGGATATCTTTTTATATCATTTTCCATCTATATAAAGTTCCATTACCTTGTTATGCATGTCTTTTGACAGTTCTTTTCTGCTCATAGCTCAGTATCCAGCCTGCTCAATGCATCCACGTGAGAGCTCAAAATGATACTCAAATTAAAATCATGCCTTATAATATATTATTTATGTTTGAGACCGAACTCCCCCCTCTTGCTCAAATGGTCTATCCCATATTGTTTCTCAAGGCAGCAGCCCAAAAAGACGTTAGGTAGCTTACTCAATCAGCCTGAGCATTGTACACTACATAAGAGATGGACAGCAAAGTTTTAAAAATATGAAATGCTCATATGTGAGCAGAGCAGAAAAAAGAAGGAAGGAGGAAAATAGAGTGTGTCCATAACAGTAGTAGCTTAGCGGCTGCTACTTCTGTCAAAAACATGAATAGCTTAATGACAGCGGCTATTACTGAATATGACAGTTTGACAGTCATAAGATTGCACTATCCCTGACCTGGACCATCACAAACAGACACCAGACAGAGGTAAAAAAGACATTGATTCAATCCCATTATAACGATCTTCTAACATCACACATTTTGATTATAATGACGCCAATGTTGATTATGATGGTGATAGCAACATTGCTATTGATCACAAATTAGCGATGTTGATGTGTACCCTCTACTTGCGCCCCAAGAAAGCTCTGAATGTGTAGTGACACAGAATATAATGTCTGATCCAGGTATATGTGGCCCTCCCAGCTGACAGACAAGGAAAGGTGCAGCATAGTGAGAAAAGGAAGGTAGGCCTATATGTTTTCAATTGATTGATCATGATTAAGAAACTGGACACTTGAACAATGTGGCTAAGTGCTTTGTGCTTCACTGTAGTCATAGCATATAAGGCAGTATAATTATTTTTAAACTAATTGATTTACTCTACTGAAAGGGGCAGCAATGCAAGTGTCTTTGGAAGTTGCAGTTCTATTCAACAATAAAGAAAGAAGCTATGCATGGCTTTGATAGGGACAACAAGGTTAAAAAAAAAAATAGATGTTGGGGCCTCAACCAGTCTCTGCCTAGGGCCCCCAAATCTCTAAAACTGCCACTGATAACTAGAAACATAAAATCTGAATAGAGCTAATGAGGAGAGACAGTGAGAGAAAGTTTGTTTTTCACTAAACTTTTGTAATTTTACAACTTATTATCAATGCAAGAATGGGATGCCTACTCCAGAAAATGTACAATAAATAATGTGATCAACCTGACAGACCCATATCCCCTGGTGCCCTGTTAATGGATGGACAACACAATGAAATAATGGAACACCATTTTGGTCTTTGCATGTCAATAAAGTAATCCTAACCCTCAGTACTTATGACATTTGAATACACATCACAATTATTTAATGTACCTCTCCACTAAATACTATGTAACAGACACACTTTCTCAAGCCCTGAGACTGCTGGTCAGAAAAAAAAGCAAACTAGCTGATTCAAATTATGTTCTCCCAAAAAACTAAAAAAACAACATCTGTTTCCGTTAAATAACTAGCAAGGTGTTATGTCATTATCTCAACAATACTCAATTATTTATAAGGCTGTTTTCTTTGATGATGGTCAAGTTTGTTTGTGGTCCGTTCAAGATTAGGTACAGAGGCTCTCAAAACCATTCACCTCCTTTGCACATTTTGTGTTATAACATCAAATTAAAATGGAGTTCAATAAGGAGTTTTTGCCACTGATCAACACAAAACAATCCATAATGTCAAAGTAAAAAATACAATCTGAAATTTGTCCTCAATTACAAACAAAACAGAAAATAATTGACTGCAATAATTGAATACTTCTGAGAGCCACCATCTATGTTATGTCCCATTTTGGGGCAGTGGGGTTGGTATAGTTGGCTAGCTTTAAATGGATGAATGAAAAATGAATGTAGATTACTAAATCGTTACTAAGAATATTGAAAATTATTAATTATTTACAGGCTAATGGCATTAGTTCCTACATTCTATTGCATCTAAGGCGCACATATCCCTGCCTGACGTCAGCTTGATGTTGACTGGAGACAGTGTATAAGAACCAGCAAAAGGTGCTCACAACAATTTTTGGTCCCCTCCAGGTTAGTACAACGTGAACGCACCTTAGTGCAATTATCCGCCTTCGGTTCCAGTTCGTCCATGGTAACCAATCCTTGCAGGAAGCTGCTTTCTAGGAACCCCATTGGAGCATCACCATCAAAACACGCATCCTGATTGGCTATCACCAGCTTGAGCGACACAGAGAAGCCAGCCATGTCCAGTGGGAAGGGTCGGCTGGGGCGCCAGCCAGTGTGGAAGCGCACAACCCTCCCTCCTTCCACCACAGGTCTCTCATACCTCATACCCCCCACCAGGCCGACAGGCCACACGGAGACCCGCTGAGTATCACGCATCTAATGGAAGGAGAAGACGGGGAGAAGGTAAAGGGAGAAATAAGATGAAATATTAAGTTTAAGTGTATCTGTTAGTCATGGTCTGTCTGAGTGTACAGTAAAGTTTTTTTTTCTTTTCATAATTCAAATCAAAAAGTGACAACTTCATATAGACGACACTTGTAGCCCATTTCCTGGACACGTCTGTGTGTGATGGCTCTTGAGGCACTGACTCCAGCCTCAGTCCACTCTTTGTGAAGCTCCCCGAAGTTCTTGAATCAGCATTACTTGACAATCCCCTCAAGGTTGCGGCCATCCCTGTTGCTTGTGCACCTTTTCCTACCACACTTTTCCCTTCCAGTCAACTTAAATTTTTTATTTTAATATTTTGAGATACTGTATTTTTAATTTCCAAGAGCTGTAAGCTGTAATCATCAAGATTGAAACAAAAAAGGTCTGTCGTGGGTCGTCTTGTCTGTCGTGGGTTGTCTGTCTTAGGACCCTCCTGTTACCTCCTCAAAGAGCTGCAGGCTGTACGTGTTGTCATCGTCAGCGAAGTAGATGACCCCCAGCTGTGTGTCAGCTCCAGGCTGCCCCCTCCTGTCCTCTCTTAGCCACCGTAGCCCCTCATTCCTCTGCTCAGCCCCACGAGGCTTCAACCAGCTAGGGTCACCCTAGAGGAATAATCAATCAAGCCAGGGCTCCAAACTGTTGCGGTTGCATTTTCAGATCTTTTCACTTTGCTTTTTTGGTTATATTCTAAATAGGGCTGTGAAAGTAAACGTGTTAACGTGTGCGATTAATTAAAAATGCGTAACGCCGTAAATTTTTTTGTTGCCATTAACACATTTTTCTTATTTGAGCCTCAGAATCATCCATAGTTAGTGCTTGACTTGGGCAGGAGCTGTCACTTATTGATTTGTAACAGTGTACGGGTAACTTTTCTGGCAGTCGGAGTTGTCTGAAGCGCTTCACATTAACTTTTTTAATACCTCAATGGAGAGCAGCCAACACATTCCTGTCGTGAACCATGTTTACTCGCCACTTGTCTGTGAATCCTGCCTGACAACGCGTTACATACTCGAGTCATACATTAGAATACAGCCTGCACTGTTCCAAATTGTTGGAAATTGGAATATCCAGCCGTGCCTCCCCTCTCGCCCTTTTCTGAAACTGTTCCTGAGACGCTAAGTGTGTGCGAATCCCCCTGTTACTCTTGCCTTTTGCATGGTAACCTATGCTTATCTTATGTTGTTGCGAGCCTAAGCTATGCATTGATGTCGTCACCAGTCGTATTTCCACTAAAATATATTATAATAGTGGAATCAACAACTTCCCTGCTGTGCATAAAGAAATTAGAGATCCCTCCTGTTTAATGTTTGTGGATGAATATCTCTAACCTTTGCCTATTTAAGTAAACTACCCTATTGCATTTGGTTGAATTGGGGAATGATTTAATAAACATATAGGTTCAGTGGATATAAAAAGTCTACACACCCCTGTTAAAATGCCAGGTTCTTGTGATGTAAAAGAATGAGACAAAGATAAATCATGTCAGAACCTTTTCCACCTTTAATGTGACCTCTAACGTGAACAATTCAATTGAAAAACAAACTGAAATCTTTGAGGGGGAAAAATAAAAAACTCACAATAACCTGGTTGCATATGTGTGCACACCCTTAAACTAATACTTTGTTGAAGCACCTTTTGATTTTATTACAGCACTCAGTCTTTTTGGGTAGGAGTCTATTAGCATGGCACATCTTGACGTGGCAATATTTGCCCACTCTTCTTTGCAAAAGCGCTCCAAATCTGTCAGATTGCAAGGACATCTCCTGTGCACAGCCCTCTTCAGATCACCCCACA